>JAQIXH010000113.1:0-20864 GCA_034700145.1 Panagrolaimus detritophagus
TTTGGAAATGGAAATTTCCAATTTAAGCATTCATCGACGTTTTTTTGACAAGTTCAAAATAGTTTTAGTTTTTCACGCCTTATATCAGATAAAAATAAATTCTGTTTTAACATTTTGTATAACTCGATGATACGAGCAAAATGTAAAGGCAGAATTTTTTTATCTGATCTGATAAAAAAGTTCTGGCTTTCAAAAGAAGAGCAAGAAACAGAACGCTGTGCCAATCTGGTTGCTTTTACGTAAATTTTCTCTAAATTTTTTTGCAATATTTTTTATTTATTTTCGCGTATTAAAAAAATGGTTTTTAAATTAATTAAATGTATGAAAAAATAGAATACATTAACGTTTTCGTTTTTTTTGATGAACTTTAACCAATAATAATAATAGTTAAAAAGATCCTCCATTTAAATACAGAATATTATCATGCTACATGCTTTTCTTTTAGTTTCAGCAAATGCTAGATCTTCAATTTGTTTGTGACCACAGTTGTGTTTTAGTTATTTTTTAGTGACTCTGAAAGCGATTCACAACAATATTGTTTGTGACACAGAAATCAAAATCTATTTTATTTACATTCTCTTTTTTTGTGTAAAACTTTTATATTTTGTTGGAAAACTACGTTGTATGAAGAAATAATAACTATCACATTTTTTCAAACAATGTAATAATAATAACTACCACATAAAGGAAAATATAACAGCTTTCTTGATTCGACTTTTTTAATCAACAATTTCTTTTTTTTTTAAATTGTTAATTTTTTTAAAAACCATTGAATCCACTTTTTAAAAAAAATGAAAGCATTAATTATTCGAAAAAGAAATAATACAGAAAACAAGTAAGAAATCAGCAAAATAAAGTTTTAACTATATTTTTATAAAAGTGCAAAAGAAAACATAACTTCACAACCAAAAAATGAGACGTAATCAAAAGAATTGTTTTTATTTCATTTTTAAATGTCAAATTTCGCAGAAGTTGTATATCGCTTATTTTCGGGAAATAAAAAAATTATCTCGTGTTTTTTCGTAAACAATTTTTTTTCAAAAGTACTGCCAAAAAGTAACATTGTTTTTTTATATCAAAAAAAACTTTGAATATTTTATTTTTATTTTAAATGATATAATTTCAAATTTATTTTACCTTGTAAAAAAATGAAATGGAAAAGCTTTTCGTTTTGCTTACTCTGTTACAACGTTGATATTGATTCATTGTTAAAAACTGTTTTCTTTTTAATCAAAACATTTCAAAGTGTTCAAATAATTTCGGGAGATTAACAATTTTCTGTTGCATTTATTTTTAAATTTTTTTTTCACATATAGTATACCATTTTTTAAAAGATATTATTGCAAATTAAATACACCTGTTAAAAATTAATTTTAGTAATAAAATGATAATGTTTTCTGATTTCACATCACATTTGAATCAAATGTGAAAAAACTTTTTTAGCCTTATTTTTTTCATTGATAATATATCTCTTGAACAAAAAACCCAAAACTAAATTTCATCGATAAATTCTTGGATAAGTTACAAAAATCTAAAACGCAAAAGAAATTCCCCAACATTAAAGATATATACAAAATAATTCACTTTATTATCAATGATCAGTAAAATATTTACAAGTGTTAGTACAGTACATTAAATCCAAAACTGAGGTCAATTTTCTTTATCAAGTAATATAGAAGAAACAATGGCAGCTGTAACAACATATGGATCACAATTTGATGATGGACGGCGATCTTCAAGATAACCCTAAAAATGTTACATCGTTAATAAAAATACTAAACATTAATATATTATACATACCTTTCCATCAGTACCAACTTGACGAGGAATTCGAACAGAACATGAGATTGATTTAAAAGGTCTTTTCGCAGTGAAAGAAGGAAATCTTCAACCATTTTACTTAACTCGCCGCTAATAAAATTTTCCATTTCAGTGCATTCTTTTTCTCTCGTTTTCTTTAATTTCTTATTATTTACATCACAATAGTTCTTTTTTGCTTTTTCGTCAGTTCCATTTTCAATGAGTTTCTCCCATGCTTTTAACGGGTTCTCACCGTTTTCCACACCCATCGCCCAATCTAAAACAGAATTATAGAATATTGTTGCAAAATATCCGTATTTAGTTGAGTTTTCATCATCTGGAAGATCTTTATCATCCATCATCTTCTCTCTTTCTTTATTTAATGGGTGATTCATAATATTTCCGATTATACGCGCAGATTCAAGAAGATCATTGTTTTCCAGCTTGAAATGACTTTTAACTTCATTAAATGATTTTTGAATAGTTTTGAAATAATTATTGTAAACGTTATTTCCCTTTTTCATATTTTTAGCAGCCATTTATAACTAATTTTTTTTCAACTTCAAGCAAGGGGTGGAAAAACAATTTTTCAAAGTCGCTCAAAAATCCTGAAATTTTTTATACAAGCTCCCTAGGACATTCTAAGATACTTCCACATTCAGTTTTTCGTTGAAAACCCCTAGGAGACTTAGGGGGATATACAGTATCCCTTTGAAGGATAAAAAATCGAAAATGACGGATTAAGCCAAAATAACATTTTGGGAATGTTTTTGGTCCCATATGGAACTACTCAACAAGTTTCATATTTTTAAAGTATGTTTTACCTACCGTATGATCCGATAGATAATTTGCATATTTCGTTTTTGACGAATAACTCAAAAAAGGTTCCAACATTCCAACCCAAAAAGGTGATAAATCTTTCAAAATTATTATATGTAATAGCCATACATTGACCTACATTATGGTATAAAAAACTTTTTTTCAAAATCTATGCAACATGTCGAAAATCGAAATTTTCGTTTTTTTTATCATTTATTCATATGCAATTTTTGACGATCGCCCTTTGTGTTCCTATGGCGCAGTTGGTCAACGTGATCTTTTTGCAAACCGAAGGTCAGGGGTTCGATTCCTCTCTTGTTTTTTTTTTCACTTTTTCTGTATTAATTTGTTAAAAAAACTTGTTAGTAATAATTTTTATTGACCTAAAATTATTATTAAAGTAAATAATAACACAAAAGTTCATTATTTGTTTAAAATTTAAAATAGAATTATTTATAATGCAATGATTTAA
This sequence comes from Panagrolaimus detritophagus, assembly GCA_034700145.1. Taxonomy (NCBI): domain Eukaryota; kingdom Metazoa; phylum Nematoda; class Chromadorea; order Rhabditida; family Panagrolaimidae; genus Panagrolaimus; species Panagrolaimus detritophagus. Next base: position 3,092 of record JAQIXH010000113.1, read on the forward strand.
TGAAAAGATAATCGTGTAAAATAAAGAAATTCAAAAAGGGTTAAATTACAAAGGCAATTTGTTGACCGATCTTTTTGAATAATAAATGCAATAAAAAAATTGGTCAGACTTCAGTAAAGTTGTATTCGAAATTACTTCTTTTTAACAAAATTATTTAACGTTTGTCTCTTCGATGTAAATCAATTTAAAATTATAAATGAAGGTTTTATTTGCTTTAATTTTTTTTATAATTCCTGCTTTTTGCTCCGATGAAGAACTCTTTTTGTTTTCTCCAAAGAAACTGTAAGTTAATCTACAAAAACTTGAATTTTCGAGGGTAGTAATTGTTTCAGTGATGAAGTATGCAAAGTGGCTTTCATTTTTTCTATGATTTTTTTTTTGATAGCTCTCAAAGATTTATTTTTTAAATGAAACAAATTACTATATTTCCATGTAACTATTAAATGCATTGCCTTTGAAATAAATCTTATATTTTATTTTATTGTAAAAATAAAATATTCAAAAAACACGGAACAAAAAAAATTTTCTTTTGCAGAACTTTTCACAAAACTGCTTTTTGTCAGCGTTTCTTTTCTGCTTTAAAAAAACAGTCAGACACAAATAAACGTTTATGAAAAACACAAAGCTTTAAAAAATGAATAAACTTTATTTAAAAAAAGACATCAATAAAAAAATGTTTCTTCGCATCTGTTCTTTTTCTCTTTGTTTTGAAAGATTTTGATTTAAAAAATAGCGAAAAAGAAAATGAGTATTTTTCGTTGAAAAAGGAAATGAACATCTTTTTTGCATACGTTTCTTTTGAAAAGCTAATTTTCTTATAATATCTGAAACATTTTTAAAAGTAAATTCTATTGTACTTTATTAAACATACTAAAAGTTGGAAATTATTTGTTGACTTTATAGTAAATAGCTATGCTAGAAGCAGCTTAGACGAATATGTCCGTTATTTATTTAATATTTTAAAAAATAGTAACTTCACAAATAATTTATACATCTGCCACTCAAAAGATGTTTATTGCTTCGTTTGGAAAAAAGAAAAATTGTTTTTGGATTTTTCGAAAATCATTTTTGGGCACTTCTGCAGTTTTGTCCCCCCCCCCCGCTTTTTTTTCATTCACAAATTTGCATAAAAACAGTGAGTTTGTACTGCGAATTCAAAAGGGTAGGTGGGAGGGTAGAATGAGCGGTTGTGTTTGTGAATGAGAAAAAAAAGCGGGGGGGGACAAAACTGCAGAAGTACCTCAAATAAATCTTGTTATGTAAAATAATGAAAAGGAAAAGTTTGCATCATAACGGTCAAAAAGAAATGAATGCATCATTATAAAAAATAAAAAATTGTTTTTTTTTCGAAACACTTAAAAATGTTTAAAAAAGCATTAACATTCTGAATGCCATTTCTGGAAATTCAATTCCAAAAATTTTTCCTTTTGTCAGTGCCGCAACTTCAAAAAAATTAAATGGGGTGTCCCGGGGCTTTATGGGGGTGTCCTTCCTTATAAATTTCAGAAAAAAATTCATTTTACCTAGTATGAATTTAAATTTTGTATGGAAATTTGAACTTTAATGGAGTGTCCGGACACCCGGACACCCCCCCCCCCCCAAGTTGCGGGCCTGCCTTTTGTTATTCTTAGAAAACAGTGTTTGTTTAATTTACTCCTTTTTTTAAACTTAATTCAAGCAAAAATTGATCAAACATTCAAAAAAATGAAATAATTTTTAGCCTGGTTTTAAACAGCATTAAAAGATTTGTAATAACTTTTTTTCAGTTTAAAAGAAGAAATAACATTTCTTTTGCAGCTTTTTGAAAGAAAAAATCATTTTATTTCAAAATATTTTTCCTGCGACAATGCAGTTTCATTATCAAAACATATGTCTGATCGCGTATTTCGTAATTATTTTTGTCTACTAAAAAATTATTTGCAATAATACGAAAAATGAGCCGAAAACAAATATTTCATATTCGCTTCATTTTAAGGTTTTTGAATTTTTTGTTTGATCAAAAATAGAAAATTTACATCTATCAAAACAAGTGTTTTCAAAAAAATGTCTTTCCGAAGTTATCTGTTTATTTTGATAATCCCATAAGCAATACACAAGAACACAATAAAAATATAAAAAAAATTGTTCTTTTTTGAAAACTCCAAAATGTTTATTATTTTTAAATGAAACTAATTACACAAGTAAAAACAATTATTTAAAAATTGTGTAAATTATTATTACTGATATATATATAATTCTTAAAGCACATATTATTTTTATGTATTGAATAAATATGTGAGATCACAGATTAGAATGGTTGTCATTTCTATTTCGGAAAATAATGAACAAAATAGAAATCTAACTATAAAAAGTATTTAATTTGAAAAATTTGATAAAATAATTAATACTGAAATAAATACGATGAGTAATTCATAATAGTTTTGTGTTTTGAAAATCTTGGCATGTTTTTTGTACGGTTTTTCAAAATACAATGTAAAAATACAGTTTATTGTAGAACAAAATGCTCAAAAAGATCAATTCCCAGATTCTGCGACGCTGCCCTCCTTTAATTCGATTCAACTCAACGTTTTGTTGATTTCACATAAAAAATATATTAGCAAATTGAACAACTTATTCCACGGCAAAAGGAAATTCAAACATATTTATTGTCAAATTCCCTTTCCTCGGGTGAAGAATATTTTAATGAATTTTGAATTTTTAAAATATTTCTTGCTACGTTCTCGTTAATTAGTCAAATATTTATTTTGAGATAAAATATTCAAAAAAATATTTCGGTTTTAAGCACGCTTTTTGGTTTTTTTTCACTGCAAAACAGAGATTAAAAAAGAAATCCATTCTCTCTCTTCGGTTCTTGCACCATTTTTTGTTAAAGAAGAATGACCTTTCAAAGGCAGACAAAATCATGTTGATCATAGTTCAGAAAAGATTAAAAGATCGTAATGAATAACCGTAACTCGATTTTTGATCTTTATTATTTCAGCTCTAATAGTTTTATGAATATTTTAATGAATGTTTTACGAAAATTTTTTTTTGTATTTGAAATGGTAGGTTTAAAATGCAGTATTTTTATGTTAGAAATCAAGAGAATATTATCTTGGTCAATAAAAATAATATTTGTGAAAAACAAATTATTACACAGGTATTAAAAAAAGGGGTAAAATGTTTTTCCTTTAAAAATTATTTTCTTCAATACCTTGTTTTGTAATTCCTTTGCAAAAAGATTGATAGTGAAAACGATTTTTTGACCCTGAATTTATAGCCATCATAAAATAAAACGCTTGAAATTGATTTATAAAATGAAAGTTTTAACACAATGAAATATTTTTAGTTTCTATTTAATTATTATTGTGTTCCAAATAAATCTGATGGTTGTGCTTTTTCCAGTAAATTTACATATTTCCATCTAACTATTAAATACATAGTTTTTGAAATTAGTTTTATATTTTATTTTATTGTAAAAATAAAATATCCAAAAAACTAGCGAAGAAAAAAATTTTTCGTCTGCAGAATTTTTTATAAAACTGCTTTTTGTCAGCATTTCTTCTCTGCTTAAAAAAACAGTCAGACAAAAATAAACGTTTATGAAAAACAGAGAGCTATAAAAAATGAATAAACATTAGTTGCATTTTTTCTGTCATCTTTTAAAAAAATAAAATGAAATTCTTTTTTTTCTAAAAAAATGGTAAAAATTGTTTTAATATTTAATTAACATAATGAAATTTTATAAAACGTAATCTAACTTTTTACAATAAACAAATTTTATTACATTTACGGTAAAAATAGGCATTCATTATTCCGTATTTATATTGTATTTTATATCATTATTTATTTTAATAGTTCTAAAGAATCTGCAAATAAAAAATAACTCATTACTTACAAGACACTCAGTAATCAAAAAATTGGACTTAATTATAAAAAAAATGACGACCAGAAATTATTTCCCCCATACGTTATAGAAAAACTAGGATGCTCTTACTAAAAGTATTTAATGAAAAAATGTTGCAGCTTTTATGCAAAAAAGAAAATCACCCGGTTTTAATTAAATAATGGTTGAATTATGTGTTCCAGAAAATTTAAGTTTTTACTATAATTTTTTAGATTTTGTGAAGGGTTAATCATATCCTTTTATCATCATCTTTACCATACATGAAAAGAGGATATAAAATATTCAAAAGCTCCTGTAAGAAAAAACAGTCAATTCTTTTTCATTTTCAAAATGTTTTCAACAAAAAGACATTAATAAAAAGAATTTTCGCTTCCTTTTTTTATATTCGTTTCAGAAAGACTTTGACCATTGAAATAAAAATGAAAAAAACAAAGATCAAATGTTGAAAAATAAAACGAACGGTTTTTGCTCAAAAAATAAACAACTACCTTTTTGCAGTTTTATTTCAGAATTTGCATATTTATACATCCGGAAAACATTCACTTTTTTTGTCCCACATAATATTTTAAATAAATAACGACAATCATAGTGAATAGAAAATTATGCCAAGGAAACATTTTTGCCTATAAAAATTTAAAATTGCATATTTGAAAATGTTTTTTTAATTAACATGTTATTACATGAATTGATATTTCACAAAAGACAATAAGTTCTGGTTTGAGAATGTCATAAAATAAGATGTGAATTACGAATTTTTTAAAATAATTAATTTTATGTGTGTTAATTTGGTTTTACATTACAGCTTGATTCTTATTGTTCCAACCGCTTTTTTTGAATCACTACAAACTCCACATTTGTTTTATATTTATTTTGAAACACACTTTTTATAATTTGCTTTGCAAAAACAAAATATTCAAAAAAAAAGTGTCAGACAAAAGAAACAGATGATTTTTCGATGATAAACAAAATATTTCTTCACAAGTTTTTCTTTTAGTCCGATTATTTTTGCTCAATTTTTTAGCTGAAAAAATTTAAGTGAGCGACAAAATGTCAAAAATATATTAAAAACAAAAGGGGCGTAAAATCACATAAAATTTTGTGCAAAAATTATCTATTTTCAATAAAGTATACTCCTCTGTATTTTTTTTATTCCATCGAAAATAAAATTTTTTTCATTATTATTGCTTATAATTTGGTCGTTCTTTTATTAATTAATTAAAATACTCCGACACAATTTAATCATTTAAAACCTTCTTTAAGTACACATTTGCAAAAAAAGAAACGAAGAAAAAAAAGATATATTTTTAGCACTCTTTTTTATGTAAGAAACATCAATAAAAAAAATGTTTTTTCGCATCTGTTCTTTTTGGCTTTGTTTTCAAAGATTTTGACTTTTAAAAATAGCGAAAAACAAAAAATGAGTAGTTTTCGTTGAAAAAGGAAACGAACATCTTTTTTGCAGTCGCTTCTTTTCAAATTTTTTAATGCTTATTTAACAAAATGGCAGCATGCCTTCGATGGGGTATGTTAAAAAATCAATAAAACTTCAAAAAAATCCAAAGATCAGATAAAAGTTGTCATAAAAATAAAGTCATTTTAGTAACATCTTTCTTCATTTTCTAAAAAAACACTGATTGCAGAGCATTTTTCAAAAAAAACAACAAAAATATTGCTGTGTTTAATAAAATTTTAAAATAAATATGTGGATTTTAAATTTTTTTCCAAAAATTTTAAAACATTGTAATACATTTAATTTTCTCTCTTTTTCATTATTAATGAAAAAAATATAAACATAAAAAAAATGTTGAACTCAATTTTTATGCTAGGGTTACGAAAATGTGATATGCTGTATAAATATGTGGATCCACATATTTATTGTGGATTTTAAATTTTTTTCCAAAACTTTTAAACATTGTAATAAATTTAATTTTCTCTCTTTTTCATTATTAATGAAAAAGATATAAACATCATAAAACCAATAAATACATTTGTATCCGTTAATTTGGTTTAAAATTCTCAAAGTAAAACTTATTTAACCAATTTTTCAATATTAAATATTCAAAAATGAATAAAACAACTATAAAACAGATGGTTTTTAAAAATATATAAATTCCGCCTTTTTCGCGATTAATTTTTTATTCGAACATTTTTTCCTTTTTTTCAGTATAAAATTGCTGCAAAAAAATATTGTTGGGCAGTGGAGAAAAGTTGCAAAAAATAGGATTGACAATGTTCTTTTTTTGCAAGCATTTGTTATAAAAGTTTTTTTCAGAGCTAATTTTCTTTTAATATTTGATACATTTTAAAAAGTAAATTAATGAACATGTACTAAAAGTTACAAATTATTTGTTGACTTTTTAGTAAATAGCTATGATGAAAATCTGGATGACAATGGCATTATTTATTTAAAATTTTAAAAAAAAGTTACTTCACAAATTATTTGTAAATCTGAAAATACGTGCAATGCGTTGATTTTATGAGATCTTTCGGCTCCAAAAAAATGGTGAATTACAAAAATTATTTATTCTACAAAATATGTAAACTTTTGATTTTTTTGAAATTTGATGAAAATTTTTTTATGTTTTTTTGTTGTCATAAAATAATTTTCTCATTAGCTTCCTGCAAAAATTTATTGTTATTTTTTTTGTCTATCAACCTTTTTTTTTGTTTCACATATCCGATTTCTTTACAAACAACGAAAATTTCAATGCACTGTTATTTTAAAGCTCAAATGAAAAAAGCTTCCGTGTTATTTTTCTACTTTTATTTTTACAGCTGTATTTCTTTTTTTAACAACATAGGGCACTCCCACTTTTTTTGTTGTTGTTGTTTTTTTGCCCTTTTTTGTTCTTTCTTTCTTTTATCTGTGCTTTCAAATGTCATACGTTGGAGGTTTTTTTATTATCTTAAAAAAAAGTGATAGCTGCTGATAACACATTTACATTAAAAAATGGAGCGGTAGAAAGGACAAATCCGTTAAGAATTTTTTATAGCTAAGATTATAACAGATTCGTCTTACTCCAGAAATGAATTCGCATAAAAATTTTTCTTTGTTGAATGAAAATGTCTCTAAAGATTAAAAATCACAATTCACAAAATGTGTATGTGTTTACGACGATTTCAAAACTCTTAATAGAAGCTTTTGCTGATCATTTTCAGCAGCAGCATTTTTTGTTTCAAAAATGTAAACAAAGACCAAAAATGCTTTTTTTAAAGTTTTGGCATTAAATACGTTTTTGAATGTTTTATTTTTATTTTATGTTATAAATAAAAGCTTCTTTTATTTATGCAAGTTAATAGGTTAATATTTATTAATTAAATAAGGCACAGCGGCCAGCAACATAAACCAGCTAACAGCAACAACTGAACATACAAAAAAGACAAGAGCAAAAACGATGACTAAAAAAGAGAGAGAGAGAAAAACTTTGAAGCGAGCGTTGGCGATATGATCTCAATTCTTTTTGTATTTTCTTTTATTCATAGCATTTTAGAAACATAACATTAAATAATACATACATATATTTGATTAGAATAAAATAACGGAAAAATTAATGGTTTATTTTTCATTTTTTTGATAAAATAAAAGTTAATATTGAGTAATTTACATTTTTCTTTTTGTTCTTCAATTTTTATCTGAATTTTTTAAAAAATAAAGCATTTTATAAAAATTTGAATTCTGTGATAAACTTTTTTAACACATAAAACTTTTGGAGGAAAACCAACTAAAGTTGGTTTTTAATTTTTTTCTTATTTTAATCTCATCTATGGGTGACACGTAACATGTTAAATGAACGGTGATAATAACTCTTTTTACCGATAATTTTGCCAAATTAAATTTTTAATGCCGTGCAAAAAGGTAGTGACAACCAAAATGAGTCAGCGCGCTGGCGCCAATTATAAATTTTTTTAAATAATTAATTTAATGTGTGTTAAGTTGGTTTTACATTACAGCTTGATTTTTATTGTATTTGCCGGTTTTAAATCGTTACGGACTTCGCAATTGTTGCATTTTCATATTTTTTTTAAAAAAACACACTTTTCATAATTCGCTTTGCCAAAATAAAATATTTAAAAAAATGTCGGACAACTGTTTTCCCTTTTTTTGATTTTTTTCTTGATTCAGAGATTGAGTTTTCGTTTTAAAAAAAAATTCAATTAAATTTTCTGTAAACATTTTAATAGACAAGGACTGACTTTTATTACTCTTTAGCATATTTAATATTGTTTAAAAACCTTTTTTTTAAAATTTAATCAAAAATTATGTCTTAATTTTAAATTAATTTCGGTTTAAAACATACAACTTATTTTGATAAAAGATTTTTTTATACCAAAATATTCAAAAATGAGATAATTTTTTCTGGTCACATTTTTACTGCTAAACAGAAAAAAATAATTGATTCGCGGAATTTTCATTTTGGGGTGCAAAAAAATGTTGTTAAAAAATGACAGAGAAAAGGCGGCGATAAATGTCAAAGAAAAACAAAAAAGTTCACATAAGTTTTTCAGTTTTGGTTTTTTTAGGAAAAATGATGAACATTATATTGAAAAATCCTTTACTTTCTATAATCTTTTTTAATATTTTAGCAAATTTTAACTACAAATTTTTTGATATTATAAAATTGTGACAAACAAAAAGAATGTTTTTACAGTTTAATATTAATACTGAATATTTCGACAATATTAATATTAGAGTGAAGATCTGATAATCCCACAGTCATTTTGACAAAATATTTTTTGTCGTTAACAGTCACTTCTTATTTTATTTTAAAATTTTTCAATTCATCAATGATATCAGAACAAATATAAAACCCATTTTTCAACCGTGACTCTTTTTTTAGGCTTAATATAGGCAAAGTTTAGTTTTATTTGAGCTGTCACAATAACTGACGATAATTTGTCTCATTAAGTTTAAATCACAAAACTTCTGTTTTCTAATTAAATAAATTGAAACAATTTATACTAAAAACAGATAGCATTACATTCACAGATACAAATGTAGTGGAAAATTTTCAGTCTTTGACTTTTACTTAAATAATGGATGTATTACGTGTTCCTGAAATTTTAAGTTTCTACTATAGTTTTTTAGATTTTGTGAAGGATTAATCATATTCTTTTATTCTCATCTTTACCATACATGAAAAGAGGATATAAAATATTCAAAAGCTCCTGTAAGAAAAAATAGTCAGTTTTTTTTCTTTTACATTTTCAAAATGTTTTCGACAAAAACACATTCATAAAAAAAACTTTCGCGTCTTTTTTTTATATTCCTTTCATAAAGATTTTGACCTTTGAAATAAAAATGAAAAAAACAAAGATCAAATGTTGAAAAGGAAACGAGCAGTTTTTGCTCAAAAAATAAACAAAAACCTTTTTACAGTTTTATTTGAGAATTTGCATATTTATATATCCGAAAACCATAAAGTTTTTTTGTCCCAAATAATATTTTAAATTGATAAAGACATTCAGTTTAAATAGAAAATTATGACGGTGAAATATTTTTAATTAAGATTCCTACAAAACTTTAAAACTGTTTATTTGAAAATGTTTTTTTTATGATTTATTTATTCTTACATGAATTTATATTTCACAGAAGACAATAAATTCTGGTTTGAGAAAGCTATAACATATAATGTGAATTGTTAATTTTTTTAAATAATTAATTTTATGTGTTTTAATTTGGTTTTACAGTACAGCTTGATTTTTATTGCACCATACGCTTTTTTGAAACATTACGAACTCTACATTTGTTAACTTTAAATATTAATTTTGAAATACACTTTTCATAATTCGTTTTGCAAAGACAAAATATTCATAAGTGTCGGACAAAAAAACTGATGATTTTTTGATGATGAACAAAAAAGATTTCTTCACAAGTTTTCTTTTAGTCCGATTATTTTTGCTCAATTTTTTAGCTGGAAAAATTTAAGTGACAGACAAAATGTCAAAAATATATTAAAAACAAAAGGGGTGTAAAATCTCATAAAAGTTTGTGCAAAAATTATCCATTTTTGATAAAGTATATTCCTCGGCATTTTTTTTATCCAATCGAAAATCAAAATTTTTAATATTTAATAAATTTAATACTGATTTAGTAATTTTTTGTGTTTATAAAATATGCATCACAATGTTTAATTTACTGTTTTGATATTAAAATTCACTTGTGGCAGGTAATGCATATTACTTACTTTTTAATGGGAAAAAATTGGACATAAAAAATTTATTATTTTTTTTCTAAATTGCTACCATACTTCGCTGATATTAATTATTTCTCTTTTTTTCATGTAAAAACATAGATAAAACGAATTCCTCCGTATTTTTGTGTTCCATCGAATATGAAATTTTTTTCATTATTAATGGTTTAATATTTGTGGTTGTTTTATTAATTAGTTAAAATACGCCGACACAATTAAATCATTTTAAAATTTTAAAGAAGCCATTCTTTCTTATTTGTTTGAAAATTTTGAACGTAGAAAAAAAATTTTGTCACGGATTTGGCTGATTCACGGCGCATATACTAAATCGAGGTCGTAGATCACGAATATGACTTCAAAAAACGTTCATTTGACATAATTCACACGTTATGAATGACGTGAGGTATGTAAGGTGGAAAAATATATTTCGACAAAAAATTACAAAAATATTTATCAAATCGATGGGTATTGACTTTCTGAACATTTTTTGTCTTGGCTGTGACCGTTTTCTTCCACTTTTTGTATATCATTTATCGACTTTTATGAAGAGGATTACTGTAATCCCATATAAAAAAAATTTTTTAGCCGAACGGGCATACTTTTTTTTCACACATTCGGACTCGCAATTCAATTCTACATTTAAGAAAATTATAATGTGTTGAAACAAACAAAAAATCAGTAATAATGAAAAAAAAATTTTTTTTTCCATCGAAAAAAAATTTTTTTTCATTATTATTGATTTTACATGTGTAGTTTTTTCATTAATTAGTTAAAATACCACGACACAAAACCTTTTTTGAGTACATACATTTGCAAAAAAAACAGTGGAACCTTGATTTTACGGCTTTCAAGGTGCAGTTATAAAAAGACGTAAAATCAAGATCCAACTCCCTTTTAATTTTTTGAAGGGATCGCAGAAAAAGGGCATAAAATCGAGGTTCGACTGTATTAAAAAAAAACAAAGAAAAAAAGAGATATATTTTTAGCACTTTTTTATGTAAGAATCATCAATATAAAAAATGTTTTTTCGCATCTGTTCTTTTTGGCTTTGTTTCGAAAGACTTTGACTTTTAAAGGCATCAAAAAAAATGAAAATCGTCATTGAAAATAAAATGAACTATTTTCGTTGAAAAAGAAAACGAACATCTTTTTTGCAGTCGCTTCTTTTGAAATTTTTTAATCGCTTTTTTAACAAAATGGCGACTTGCCTTTGATGTGGTATGTTTTAAAAAATCAATAAAACTTCAAAAAAAATTCCAAAGGTTAGATATTGGATTAAAAGCTATCACTAAAAATAAAGTCATTTAAATTGTAGTTTTTTTCATTCGAAAAAACACTGATTGCAAAACAGTTTTTAAACAAACAAAAAACAAAATATTACTGTATTTAAAAACACTTTGAAATTAGTATGTGGATTTTAATTATTTTCCGAAACTTTTAAATGTTGTGATAAACTTAATTTTCTCTCTTTTTTATTATTAATGAAAAAGATATAAACATCATAAAACCAATAAAACCAATAAATACATTTGTATCCGTTAATTTGGTTCAAAATTCTCAAAGTAAAACTTGTTTAATCAATTTTTCAATATTAAATATTCAAAAATGAATAAAACAATTATAAAACAGATGGTTTTTTAAAATATATAAATTCCGCCTTTTTCGCGATTAATTTTTTATTCGAACATTTTTTTCATTTTTTTTAGTATAAAATTGTTGCAAAAAAATTGTTGGGGTGTGGAGAAAAATTGCGAAAAAATATAGTTGATGCTGTTCTTTTTTTGTAAGCATTTTTTATTAAAGTTTTTTTCAGAGCTAATTTTCTTTTAATATTTGATACATTTTAAAAAGTAAATTAATGAACATGTACTAAAAGTTACAAATTATTTGTTGACTTTTTAGTAAATAGCTATGATGAAAATCTGGATGACAATGGCATTATTTATTTAAAATTTTAAAAAAAAGTTACTTCACAAATAATTTGTAAATCTGAAAATACGTGCAATGCGTTGATTTTATGAGATCTTTCGGCTCCAAAAAAATGGTAAATTACAAAAATAATTTATTCTAAAAATTATGTAAACTTTTGATATACACGTGCATTTAATGGAATATTAGGCATTTTAATTTGTGCATGACGAAATGTTCTTGATTTAATAATTGATGACATATCTGGAGGATAAATAAATGAAGGACAAGCGGAGCTATAAAAAAAGTTTACATTTTTTATATTCTAATTAAAGACACAAAACGATATGCCCGTGATAAAATGGTCCGAAGTTCAAAAAAGGTCACATTAATTTTGCAATTAATTAAACGAAGTTTATAAATAATCTCAAATTAATCTAAGAACTCAAGGATATCACCATCCATTATAATATTTTCATGAAAAAATAGATTTAGATTAGCAAAAATTTATAAAATATTCAAAAAAGAGGGCATAAGTTAAACAAATAAAACAAGAATGTTTTATAATTTGTCTTGGCTATTTTTTATCAGACCTTTTTAAAAAAAAAAAGGTGGGACATACATACTTATTTTCTTTTGCTATTAATTAATCAATTTTTATGTTTTCAGCAGCATTGGTTCCATTATACACCAAATACCAAAATGTAGTGTTTTTATCTGACCCATAAAAAAGAGGGATGGACAAACATGTATATTTAAGTTTTGCAAATCTTTGATTCATAATCTTTTTTTTTTAAACTCATGTCCATAAATGTAAATAAAATTTTATCTCATCGAAAAAACTTGTTTATCAATCACAAAAAGCAATACACAAAATTAAACATTTTTGCTACTGTATAGAATGCCTGCTAAATATTTTATTGATAATCAATAATTTTTTGCGAATCTCTGCAGCGATTATTTGCCTTATTCTGTGATTCTTTTTGTGTATTCACGTGCACAGTTTTTTCAGTGTTCGCCAAACGTTATAAGTTTGGTAGCATTAAAATCGCTGTAAAGAAACCAGTGGAAATGAAAAAAACAAAAAGCAAACAAATATTGGAAATAATGTTTTATTAATAGTTAAAAAAATTGAAAAAAATCTTTTTTTCTGCCAGGGAATACATTCGTTTCATAAATATTTTCGTGTCGCGTTCGCAAACAACACATTTTTTGCACCAAAAAAACCTAAAAAAATATGGTTTTCTCCTATATTTTTCATTTTTTTGCAGGAAAATGATATTCTGAAGTTGGATTTTTGGAATCTCCGTTTTTTATTACATATATTAGGATAATAATCGGAATTTTAAAAAAAAGTTTAATTTCTATGGTATACCTCTCTTTTATTTTCTTTATGCAGAAAAAAAATGCGGGGAACACTTTGAGTCGCGCATACACGTCTCTATTTTTGTAACAGCGTAAAAAAATTCTTCAAATATTTTTGCAACAACTTTTTTTTCTCTCAATTATTATACTAGATATAATTTTTTATACTTTATTTTTAGATTAAATCTTTTTTCTGTAATATCGGGAGTCAAAGAATGGATTTAACTATTACTTTGATAGAAAATCCTTCATCAAATGCTGAAAGTAATGGAGCTAAAGACGAAGGAATGATTGTTCATAATTCAGAGCGTGCTAAATTCATGGCAACATATTATCATCAAAATTTCTCAATGCGTGATTCTTTAATATTTTATATTACAACGAATCCAAAAACTGCTAAATTTTATCTTAAAATGGTTAAAACATGCAAGTATTTTTTCGTCAAAAACCCTATTCTTATTATTGACAAACATCTTTCTCATTATGGCTCTCAATGGACTATTGGAAAAACTCCATATAATATGAATCAAACAACGTCCAAATTTTGGATTGCTTATGGTTTAACTGTTTCTCCTGGAAATTCTCTTACTGCAGAAACGAATGATCCAAATATTCTTGCTTCTATTCTTCCAAAGTTTTATCGATGTGATGGATTCGGTTTACATCTTGTTAAACAAGTTATTTCTTATCATGATCTTCCACTTCTTGCTTCCTCTGCAAGAGATATTAGTTTTGACCAAGTTGTTGTAAAGTATGAAGATGGTTCAAATGTTGATGTTCAAAAGATTGTTGAAATTGCATCTAACGCATTTTGGATTAGAATGTAAGCACTTTTGGGATATTTTTATTTTTTAATTCGTTATTGTAGTTCTCATCCAACTATCACATCAATGACAATGGAAGAACTTTTAAAACTTCCAAAATTTCCAAATCTTTGTGATTTTACTATAAAAAATGTTCCAGAAGTTTTTGATATTGAAGCCCTTTATGTTCATATGAAAGTAATTTTTTTTAACTATTGCAATTAGTCGTTACCAATAAAAGCAACCGTTTTAGAAAAACAAGACAACAGATTTCCGTCTTTTCTTTCATGAATCAATCTCTGATAAATATATGAAACGACTTGATGAAATTGTTGATGAAATTATTGCAACAAAAGAATTTGATTATAAACCAGCTTTTTTTCGTTTTCGTGGACTAGATTTTGAACGACTTTGGAAGCTTGATGATATTTTTTATCCGGAATTGAAAAATCATTAAATTTTATGTCTTTTTATGAAATGTGCCTCTTTGTTTTTTTAATAAAAAAATGTCATTGTCAGGGTTACATAAAGTTGATTCCTGTAGCAATATGTAAAGGATAAACAAGATAAAAAAATAACAGATTCTTATAAATCCAGGTGTTTATTTAAAAGCTCAATGTCTAAAAAATATGTGATGAAATGTATATACATTTTATCCGGATTATTTGTCAACTGTTTTACCTTCATTATCTGATGATAAGCCAGAAACGGATTTGACCCCAAAAACAATTCCACGGATTTATAATTTACAATTATGGATACAAAATTTACAAAGAAATTTGTTCAAGTTTTGGAGAAGCTTATAAAAGTACTTCAACTGGTGCAAGTTCATATGAATCAGTCTCAGCAATTATACAATCACGTAAAAAACATTATATTTTTCTGTAAAAGCTAAATTTACGAAATCAAGAATTAACTTTAAAAGAATATTCATTTTTGACTTTTAAAGAAAAATGCAATGTTTTTTTACATGATTGTATTGAAATTGCTTTTTTGCTGTAATTGAATAATCTGAAATTGTACCAGTTGAAAAACTTTTATAAAAGTCTCACAAAAATTGTCTGAATATTTTTCATGTGTTTATTTTGCTTTTATAATTAATACTATTTTTGACTTTATTTATTTTATTAATAAATTTTTG
This sequence comes from Panagrolaimus detritophagus, assembly GCA_034700145.1. Taxonomy (NCBI): domain Eukaryota; kingdom Metazoa; phylum Nematoda; class Chromadorea; order Rhabditida; family Panagrolaimidae; genus Panagrolaimus; species Panagrolaimus detritophagus. The sequence goes on from JAQIXH010000113.1 coordinate 18,386, forward strand.
TTGTTACATTATTTATTATTATAAATAATAAGTATAAAGAATCTAACAACAAAGCAGGGAGTAAAGGACATAAAAATAAAAACAAAAATAGTTGCAAATGTTCAACGATATTTTTTTTGACACGTATTGTTGAAAAATTTTTCCTCTTTTAAAAATGATTGCAGACAGATTAATCTTGCTTTAAAAAAAGTTAAATCCGACGTGTGTACTTCAGCACGTGGAAAATAAAATTTTTGAAAATTATATCATTTATTTAAATCCCACACATGCAGCAATTGGTTGTAAATAAACGAATATTACACTCATTTTAATTCCCACGTTGCGTTTGTTTAAATTCACAGAATAAAAATGATTTAATGCTACAAAAAATTTTACACCATAGAGATTTGGAAGATGAAGACGAATAAGAAGAAGCGAAAATCTCGTATCAAAAATGTGATGAAATGGATATGTATTTTTATCCGGATTATTTGTCAACTGTTTTACCTTCATTCTCTGATGATAAACCAGAAAAGGATTTAATTTCTAAAATAATTCCACGGATTTATAATTTATAATTATGGATGCAAAATTTGCAAAATCAAGAATTAACTTTAAAAGAATATTCATTTTTGACTTTTAAAGAAAAATGTAATGTTTTTTACACGATTGTATTATATTTTTTGGAAATGAGACATCTGAAATCGTTCCTGTTGAAGAACTTTTAAAAGTATCACCAAAAGTGGAACAATTTTCTTAGTAAGTATTTTTTTCAAAAAATAAAGAAAGTTTTTAAAAAACATAAAAATTTGCAAAAAAATTTGATTTTATCTTTTTACAGATCTTGTTGTAAAACAATCCCTTTAAATTATTGTACATCCGAAACAGCTCAAAAACTTGCATCTTTGCCAAATCTTAAATACTTGAATGATTTTGTTTTATATAATGTTCCAGAAACTTTTGGCGCATTTTATTTCATTGAATTCATTAAGGTTTTTTGTCCCCAATTTTGATCATTAATTAATTATCTAAAGATTTTTAGAATTATAAACCAAAAATTAAAGATGCTAAAGTACAATTTTATCGATTCATTTTGGAATTTAAAGATGGCATTGATGCTTCATTTATTTTAAATTTAAGCAAATTATTAAAACTGGAGTTTCTAGAATGAAAAGAAAAGAAAATAATTTACTTTGAATTATTTATCCTTAATTTATTTACTTCTGTTTTATGTTAAAACTTCGTATGTATAATAATTATAAACACTTTTATTGATGTTGGACTTTAACCAAGTTGATGATAAGAAGGGTGGTGCAGGAGGGACAAGTCTGCACCACCCTGCTGGCACCCCTGCTTACAGATGTTCTAATTAAAAATCAAAAGTTCACTTTTTTGTTTATCAATATTTTTGCAGATTTTTTATTACAATAATATGCACAAAATTAATATTTTTACACAATTTGAGCAGTGCCGATGAAATAGTTTTTGATACACATTGAATTAATTTTGAAAGAACTCATCATCGTTGTAATTTGGAATAAATGAATTAGAGGAAAAAGAAATTTGATATTTTCCAAAAGCAGTGTTACCATTTCGAAAATAATTTGTTTGTAAATTATTATTTTTAAATGTAAAAATAAATCTTGGTACAGTATCAAAAAACCAAAATCTTTTTCTCCATGGTTGACTTTCATTTTTTTTATAAATTCTAATAAATAAATTGTATTCGAAAATGATACAATTTATTTATTAGAGAAGAAACAGTTAAAACAAGTACAAACTTTCGAATCTTTGCTTTTCTTTCAATTGTATGAAGTTTTTGAATTGTTTCAACATTTGTAATTTCATTTGGATTTTCATAATTGAATTCTCTTAAAAAAGGAAATTTTTCAAAAGTTTCAAATCATGTAAAATTTCTATCATCGTAGCAGCGGATTTTTACATTAAAAAAACAAAGTTTTTGCAATTTACCAGAAAATGCCAACATTTCATATTCTTCTTTTGATAATCTTAAATTTTGAAAAAATATTGTTTTTAATGAAATTTTGTAAAATTTTGGTAAAACTATATCTGCAACATTATTTTCACCATAGTTTTTATATTTAAAATCTCGAATAAACCAAAATGTTGCATTCTTTGGAAGCTTTTTTAGCCATCGTTTTGTCATCTTTGATAAAGTTTGTGATCCATTTTTAGGGTCCCAAAATTTTTTTCTCATCCAATATGGTTTATCAAAAAATGTAGGATAATATTCAAAAATATCAACAATAAGAATTTTTTTCTTAAGAAAAAATATTTGCATGTTTTTTGAAGTTTTTCAAGGAGTTTTGCAGATTTTGGATTATCAGAAATGTAAAGCATAAAATTATATGGTAATGAAAAGTTTTGATTTTTAGCTGGTTTTATATTATTTAATGGTATTTTAGAACCTAAAAATATGTTGAAAGAAAAAGTAATATAATGAAGAAGAAAAAAGTGTCTTACACAGAGTTTGTGCTTG
>JAQIXH010000114.1:0-20855 GCA_034700145.1 Panagrolaimus detritophagus
GAAAGCCAAGAATTTATTCTTGGTTTAACATATTTGCATCAAATTGTAAATAAACCAATTTCTATCCCATCACCTGTAAATCAGGCTGATGAAATTGCACATCGTGGGCAAATGCTTTTTAGAACATTAAAAAAATATAAACCTGAAAAAATCCGATATAATGAAAACGGAGAAATTAATTTTGAAGCTCTCACTGAGCTTTTAAGTTTTTCAAAATTTTCGCTCCCTTTTACTCGATATAATGCTTAACTTTTGTAAAACTTATTATAATTATTTAATTTCCAATTTTTTTTCACGTTTTTAAATTTTGTCTTTTCCAACAACTTTTTGAAATTAAAAAAATTCTTATTTTAAAAAACTTTTTTATTTAAACTGTTTTCATTTCTAAATTTAAAAAAAAAATAAAAAAAAAATATTTTAAATGTTCTTTTAAAACTTTTTTATAGCTTTTTCATTATATTGAATTTTTTCAGGTTTATAGAAATTGGTTTAATTACAATTTGTTGTAAATAAGTTAAACCAAGAATAAATTTTTGGCTTTCAAGTTTTGGGGTACCAGTCTCATCTTTTCTTATTTAAGCTTTTTACCATCCTTTTTTTCTCAGATAAATATCAAATATAAAATATGAAATAATTCAGAATTTTTTTCTGTTTTTTTCATGCTTTTTATTTTTTTTTGTCTCATTTTCACGTATATTTTATGAAAGACTCCAACGAAAGATTTGCTGGAAAAATGTTCAAAAAATCAAAACTTTTTACACTTCATTTCTTTTTCTTGAAATTTCTTTTTTCGTGTAAAAAAGTAATTTTTCAAGCAAATTCTTTTATTCTATGTCTTAAAATATACTCCGTGTATCAACATTTATAACTGAAAGTACTACGGTACTTGTCTTCTTTTTTTTTGATGTTTGCTAAAAATCAGATTCTTTTTTATCATTTTCTTAGACCCAAAAATCTGAATTTTAAGCGACATTTTCTTTTTTTTATTTTTTCATTAAATTTTCTTGTTTTTGTTGAGAAACCCTTGGTTGTTTCTACAGTAGTTTTTCCCCTTTAATTTTTTTTGTTATTTTGTAATGCTTTTATCTTTACGTTTTTTTCAAAATTTCCTGATAGATTTTACTATATTTTAGTTTTCTTTCCTGAATCTTTTTAATTTTTGAATTTCATTCTTTTGCAAAAACGTTTTTATAGAAAACCACTCTTTTCATTAGTTTTTTTATTATTCCATGAAAAGTTTATCATTTATCAACCATTTATTATGTGTTTCAGTTATTTAAAGTGAATTAATTTTCCTTTCTTTTTTTTAAAATTGTTTTTTTTCTAAATTTTTTTTTTATAGTTTCATGTTAAATTATATTTCTTTTTTGGCACTGGTTTTTTTCCTACATAGAAAACTTTCCATCGTTTTTGTTGTAGTTTTTTTCCTGAATGGATTTCTGATATCTGAATCCTGATTTCTGTTTTCATTACATTTTTTTGTAAAGTGTCATTTTTATTATATTTTTAAAAAGGTTAAAATTGAATTTTATCAAGAATAAATTGTTTTTTTTAAGCATTTTTATTGGATTTTTCGACAAAAAATCAAAGATGTTTTTAAAAAATGATGCAAAAAACACTTTTTAATTTAAATTTTTTAAAAACTGCTATCAAAAGTTTTCATACTTTGTTTTATTTTATTTAAGAATAAGTGCAAATTGCAGCATTCTCAAAAAACACATAAAAATTATTTTAGTTTAAAATATTCACGATCCGAAACTACAATTTTCGTCTCCAAATTTACAACTATGGCACTATTTATTAATGAATTTTTCATCTTAATTAAACAATAAAAATTGGAAAGCGATCTTTTATGGTTCGTAAAAGCATATTTCAAATTTAAAGTTTATTTAATTTTATAAAAAATTACAAAAAAAGACAACATTTTTTAAAAAAATTTAAAAAGTTCTTATGTTATTGCAAATCAATTATTTAGTAAAAAATTAAAAAAAATGCGAAACGAATTTGTTGATTTTCGAGGGATTTATATGGATAAAATTCATGCTCTTGGGCCACGGCTTACCTAAACAAAGTCGGGTGTGGCTGGGCCGAGCCTAGATTTCACAATAGATAATAGTACTATTTGTGCACGAAATACTTTCTTTTAATTTGTTAAACTAGTTGTTGTTGTAATTTGATCAGGTTTTTGAATACCAGGAATAAAATGTAATCGATAAAAACTGATAAAACTTTGTCGAATTACTTTTCTAAAAATGAAAGAACATGTTTTTCATATTTGAGTAAAAATCAGACGAGATTTTTTGTTGATTTCGAAGTCAACGGATTTTAATACGTGAATTCTAGAGTCATAGTTGGAATCAAAGAAAAACTTACGAAAGACAAAAAATTAAAACTGCTGAAGAACAATAGAAAAATTGTCCAAACCAATTTTCTGTTGCAAGAAATATATAAAAGACTGCTTTATTGATATCTTAAAAAACACAAATTTAAAAAAAGAATAATAAAAAAGTTATACTTTTCCTGCCAATTGCAAGCTGAAGAAGAACTGATCCTTCACTAAAACATAAAAATAATGTTGAAACAATTGATTGAATCAATAAATATGTTTCAAACTTTTGCTTTTTAGCCCAATTTTGTCCTCGGATTTTTCGAGCAAGTGCAGTTGAAATTCCAAAAATTAAAGAAAGTATGCCATTTGCCAAATTTGAATATGAAACATTTGCTAACCAAAAATCTATACATTCTTCATATGGTAGCGGAATACAATAAAAAAAAATTCCAAGATACGGAATTGATAAAATTGGGGGATAAAGTAAAAGTAATATTAAAATAATTTTAAAGTTAAATCCTGTCCAAATTTTTTCATGTTTTTTATAAAAAAACATTCCGGTAAATCTATTTAATGCTAGTATAGTATTCCATGGACCCATGAATCTCCACATGTACCAATAAAAAACATCGTAAATAATTTTGAAAACTATAGGTTTTTCAATTTTCTAAAATATTTAAAACTTATATATTGAAGTCTAAAGGGTTGAAACACACAAAATGTATTTTATTAAAAATTTTGAAAGATGAGTTTTGTTTTGTAAATTAATAATTTCTTAAGACCTTCTTGTTTTTTTTTATAAAAAAAATAAATATAAAAACCCACAAATTTAGCTTTCAATATTTCACTTGGAACATATATTAAAACCGGAACAATATTTAAAAAATATCCAATTAACAGTAAAATGTAATATGGAGTAATAAATGTTGAATCTTTTTTAAATATTCGATAAATAAACATTATAAACCATAATAATTCTATAATAAGCGCAAAATAGAGGATAATTGTATTTAATAAACTGTATATTGTTTGTACAGTTTCGAGAATATTTTTGTCTTCTACAACAGTTTCGTTAGACATTTTACTGTTAAAAATTGTTTAAATAAAAACTGAAATAAAAAAACCTTTTTCACTTGAGATTTATATAAATGTAATTTGATTTTATAAAAGCTGTAACAGCGAATTTTGCAAACAAGGTTTCTAAAAACGGAAAAACTTTTTTATTTAAATGTGACAGCTGAAAAATTCCTTTTCAACTTTGCACATATTTTTTTTTGCAATTTGGCCTTATTGATCTCAAATCTTTTAAAAAACGTGCCATTAAAGGTTTTTTTATAAAATTTCAAAAATATTTTCTTTTTTTAACGGGAACATTCATGCTCGTTTTTAGTGGAAAGCATTCAGCGCTGATGTTCCCTCCAAAATTCCGAAGTTTCTTTGATCTTTTGCTGGTTGTGGCAAAAAAATCAAAAAAAATGTAAAAAAAATGATTGTGGTAAGAAAGTGCCTTGGGCACTTTGAGAGTAGAATTTGATAAACAAATTTATTAAATAATAGATGAAAAACGAAAGAATAAAAAATAAATTACAAAACAGTATCAGTGTTGAATATTCTTTATTTATTTTCCCCAATGAAATTAATGACGAAAGCTGAGGACATACATATGTTTTCTCACACTTAAAGCATGAAAATGTCAAGAAGGTTGAGTTTGATTATACTATTACAGTTGACTCTGTAAATTCGTCTTTCAATGAAGCAAAAAGTAAGGGACGTGTGTTTTGTAGAATTTTTCGATGTCTAAAAGAAATATATTGTCAAGGGAAATTGTACTGTCAAAGTTGATGGAACTTTTAAATTTGAATCTACGGATACTCATTGAAAAAAAATTTTCACCTCTTTTTTGCAAATACTTGCAAAATTGCCAAATTTTCGCGCTTTTTGCAAATGAAAAATGCAAAAAAATTTGCAAGTATTTATGTTATGTAAAACAAAGATATTTTTCAAGGCAAATGCTTCAGATGCTCTGTAATGTTTGTTGTCCATATCTCCCCATGTATAAATATTAATTCCCCCCTTTAAAAAACACACAAACACAGATTTACAATTTTAATTAAAATTTTTATTTTAAATGAAAAAATGTATTAATAAAACAAAACGAAAAATGATGCAATTGTTGAAAATTCGAGTGAGTCGTTCGTCTAATAAAAAAGGTTGACAAATCATGTAAGGCATCGTAGGTTGAATGAAGACTGAAGCGTTGTTGTTGAAGATTAATTTGTTGTGGTTTACGTTTTTATTGACGCAGTTGTTCCTCACGGCGATGCTTTTTAAAAGGTCAAAAGAAACATATGTAAAAAACAACCGTTTTCTTATTTTTTTGCCATTTTTAGACTATTTTTGGCATTTTCAATTCTATGAATATGAAATTTTTGCAAAATTTTACTTCTTTTTTTTATCACCGCACAAAATGTGACGTTGACATTTCATGTGGCAAACGACTTTTTCAAAGATAAATTCAACATTATTAGTGGAATAATGAATTAAAATTGTACAAAATTCAATAAAAATTCAATTAACAAAAAAGCAGATGCAAACAAACTTACACGATTTTGTTGCGTGGCAAACAACTTTCATCATCAGAATTACAAAATTTTGTATGTGAAGAAAACGGTGAAAAGTCGGAAAAATTTGCATAACCTTTTATTATTTCGCTAATCCACATTTCAAAAAACAACCAATTGCTTTTAGCAATGATGATGATTAAACAAAAAAAAATTTATACAAATTAAACAGTTGAAATATAAGACACCAAAGTAGATCAATTTTTTTTGTCAAAATATATGTAGAAAAAAGTTTTAGATCGAAATTTCTGGTTTGTCATTGGTTGGCCATGTTTCAATCAAATCTTTCTTGATTTCTTCTAATTGTGCTTTTTCTGCGTCAGTAACGTACTGTTCCTGCCAAAAACAACGTAATTTTATACAAAAATGTGCAAAAGCATGCTTCTAAAATTTTTTTAAGGTAATAGGCACGTTTTTATAAAAAATGATTCAACCTTCATAAATTTTGAAAAAGTTTTGAAAGTTTTTTCCAACGGAACATAATAGAGGTCAAATACTTTTAATTTCTTAAAACACGGCATATCCAACAATGCTTGGGATGTTTCTTCTGTGGTATTAGGTACATATCTCCAACTTTCAACAGTGCCTTCATCAGTTGTATAGTACCTAAAAAAGAAGTTGGTAAATTTATATAAAAAGTGTAATAACTTACATATATATTTTTTCAACATTTAGTAAATGTTCTGCAAGTTTTTCTAATGGTACTGTTTTATTATTTTTATCAATAACTTGAGTAGTTATAAAACATATTTCCACAAGAGTGCCAGACGACACAAGCACTAAATAATCATTGAAACTAATGATTTGATCTTGCAGTTGTAAGGTTGAAAGATTACAAGCAAATATTTTGGGAATTAAAACTGTTGTGCTTTTTTCACTCCATCTTCTATCTACATCATTTAATGATCCGTTAACACAGATTTTAAAGTTAGAATTCTTAAGTGTAATCTTTTTTTTATTTTTGTCATGACCATATCCAATTTTTGTCTCGGAACAATAATAATCTTCCCGATTATCCATAATATATCGTAGGCTATCAACTATAAGAACCTGAAACAAAATTATAAAGAGTGTCCCAAAAAAAATAGCGATTTTTTTTTCAGACAAAGGTTCCCGAAAACTTGATGATATGAGGGCGGAAGCATTACCCTATAGGGAGCAATTAATTGTTCCCTTTAGGATAATGCTTCCCCCCTATCATCAAGTTTTCGGGAACCTTTGTCTGAAAATGACGGTCCATGTGCTATTTTTTTTTGAACACCCTGTAAATGTAAAAATTAAAAAATAAAATTACCTTTCGATACAATTTTTGATAACATATTTCTCCATCGTCTCCGAGAACATCTTTAATGTAAACACATACGGGTTTGGTAACTTGGTATTGGTCGTGATAATCATCCATTTTATCCATTATACAAAATTTCTGCAATATTTTTTTTAGGAAAAAAAGAAGGGAAAAAAAGCTTCTATGCAAAGGGATTTGGGTTTTTAATGAACATAAATCAAGGTGCATAAAAACTTTGTATGTCCATCATGCGAAATAATGCACTGAAAGAAACATATCATAAATATGGTGAAAAAATTGTGGGAAAAAAAGGTTTAGGAAAATTTTTTTTATAAATATTCGATAAACTAGAGATCATTCAGACCCTGGAAAATTCGAACCGTGATAGATCATGCCTCAGTCTCTTAAAATTTTTATTAATGTGGTTATGAATTGAAAGAAAACTAATTAATTTTACTTTTTGAAAACTGATATGAATTCGTAATTTCAACAAGACAGGAAAGTAAAGAGATAATTCGCTATAGTATAAAGTCTGTGGACTTTTTTTTATAGAAAATAAAAAATAAATCCATTCATTCCAAAAATACAAACCTGATGAACGACAAATAAATTTTTGTTATTGCTCTTAAGGCACGTTCATGCCTTGAAAGCAACAAACCCCAAACAAATAGAAGAAAAGTATAGGAAAAAATATTTTTTCACACCCATTGATGGGTATAATTGCCGAATAGTGGATGAATTTTTTTCAAAGTATTTTTTCCTGTATTTTAAGCAAATTTTACTATTGAAAATAAAACTCATCCACTATTCGGCAATTTTTCCCATTGATGGAAATCAATCATAAAAAAATATCATGAAAATACTCGCAATATGTTTTTAAAGAAATTAGAAATAAAACTAGTATAAATATTTTAAAATAGTTAATCTCTAATTACGAGATGTACTATTGGGCTGTGAACAACTTCAAAAAAATTGCCATTTAATAATAAAGGAAGGTAAAAAAGGTCATTGTTAGAACAACTGCCAGAAAAATTAGAATTACACAATGTTTTGTAACATTATTTTGCGGTAATTACAAAAATTTATGCTTTTCATTCTTTGTTCCCACAAACTTTACGATCTTTTGACTTACCAACTGGTATTAATGTTTAAATATTAAGTGCACTTTTATAAATATTCGACAAGCTAGAAGTTGTATCAAAACATCAGAAAACTGAAGCTGTGTCAATCAATAGGTATTCTGTTCTTTTTCAATTTGTCGGCTTTTTCTGCTTCTAAAACAAACGTCTCTCTTTGCTGTGAAATTATTGTAGTTAGAAAATAAATATCCTGTATTTTTTTGTTTCGTTTTTCGTACGGTGACGAATAATATTATTTTGATAGCCCCAGAATGGCACTACTGATCTTAAATTTACAAAAATGCACAATTCTCCGTTTTTTTATTTTGCAGTTTTAAAAAACTCATGTCGCCGACAGTTGTACAAAAAACAAAAAAAAAATAAAAATATTTGTGTTGGTCTTAATTATAAAAAATTTTATTCGCTTAAACTGTATTAAAATGGAAATAATTATTAAATATTAAATCTTGAAAATAGAAAATTGGTAAAAATTAACCATAATTAAAAATTTGCATCTACTAAATTTATTTCTTCATACTTCTTTTGTTTCATCAATGCTGCAAATGTTTCATCGACGATTGAAAATTTCTTAAAACCTGCATCTTTGGCAATTTTTTCATAATCTTCTTTTTGTTTATCCGAAAAGCTATTTGGTTGAACAAGAAAAACATGATCATTTCCAACTTTTTTAAAACATTTTTGAAAAATAAGTTTCAGCGAAGATTTGCTTTCATTTTTGTAAAAATTTTTAATAAAACCTTAAAAAATATTTTTGTATTAATAATAATTAATAAAATAGTAAAAAATGATAATTGGTTACCACCTGAAACGGCATTCAATTTATATCTGCAACCAACTTTTGGTGGATCGAAATTGTAATCAATGCTGGCAGGGAAAGTGATGGAAGCTAAAATTTTAATTTTTTTGGAAGCATTGTTAGAGAGGATTTTTGGCTTACATTCAGTACCAAGATTATAAATATCCACAATTTTATCAGTGACAATAATTAATGACTGAGATGGAATTGAAACATTGTAAATTCCATTGCTATCAACTTTAATTACAATTATGCAGGTAATACTTGGGGGTAGTTGGAGTTGATCTTATTCATCTCCTTCATCAATCTGAAGCTTTCACATTTTGGACACAGATAAACTCTGCAGTAGAAAGTTTTATAGTTAAAACAAAATTGTGTATTTTCCTTTTTTTTGATTGTTTAAAAAAATGGATAAAAGCATCATAATCTTTCAGATTTTTTTCACAGTAATGATTAAAAAAATTTAAATCAAAAGCTCACATTTAAAATCAAATCATCGGCTTTCTTTTTAAGTTTTAAAACCTTTTCAAAGGGTACAGTTTGATGTGGTTTAATAGTAATTACTTTCATCGAACCAACTGTCAAATTTGGATTTGTTCCAAAAATATTTTTGGCATTAAAATCAAAGTAGTTCTTTTTTCCAGCCATTATCTTCGCTTTAATCAATGCACCAGCGGCAAAATCAAAAGCTTCACAAACAAAAATATGATATCGGCTGCTAAAGAAATCAACAAGCCAACCTCGAACGGCATGTCCAAAAATGACCATATCAAGTTTTTTACCCCCAAATCTTTCATATTTTTCAATCATTTCCTCAGTAATCCAACTATTACGATTTTCATAATAAATAAGTTCACTTTCATCGTTCATCTTTTTCCAAATGAACCATTTACCGTAATTGTAAACCCAAATAACACTTCCATTTTCAGGGCGAAATCTTGCTTGTTAAAGGAAACTAAAAACGAATATATTCGAATCAAGCTTGAAAGTGCACCATTTATTGAACATTTTAATTTAACAGAATTAACCCTACTTCGATATTATCAAGCTTCAAAACAATCAGCAAAAACATGAACTTCTTTCGAGACGCTTTCAAATTAACATGCCTAACATAGGATTGCAATATGAAGATTTCTTTAAAAATACTGCAACAACAGTAACTGATACAACCTTTAAAGAATGGATCAAGAAGGCCCCACAAGTATTTTATGCTAAAATACTCGAAACAGCAGAAAGCTCCTTGATTTAAGCGATGATGATTATTTGGGAAGCGCTTTGACCGTTCCCGTTGGTTCAGCGGATGCTGAATGCGGGTTCAGTGTTCTGTTTAATTCTCTGGATTCTCGGAGAAGCAGATTAAGCATAAAAACAATAGACAACATCATAAAAAAAAGATTAAATGGACCACCGATTGCAAAAAACAAATTTATTGAAGAATGGAAAAATTGTGGACACCTTACTTCTGACACGCGACAAGCACGTGTTCCTGGAAAAAAACCAAAGATATCATCGATCTCATCGGAGATGAAGAAACCAAAAATCGTCGGGAACGGCGCTTTGAAATTTTTGTGCCAGATCCATTGAATTAATATGTTTTTTTGATACATTTAAACAATTAAAAAATTATTTTATTAGTAAACAATTATTTTGTAACAATCATTCAATAAATTAATTTATAATTGTTCTCACAAAAACAAAAGAATCTGTAAATTTTTTCCCAAAAATTTCCAAAAATCAATTGCCTTTGCCTAATTTTTTTTATGAAGTCTGTCTGTCTGTGGGGTGACTAAAGTCATCCTCAATTCATGTATGCTGACAAATGATTTTGTCATCATTTTTTAATGGTTTTACACTTTTTTTATCCGTAACAGTTAACCAATTAACAGCTTCTTTACTTTCAAATTCAGAAGAATCATTTTCAAAAAATCCTTCACCGAACTTTAAAAAAAAAATGGTTTGCCAAAAATAGCTTAAATCCCTAACATTTCAAATGCCTTCAAAAAGATTTCAACAACAAAAATTTATTCAGTTCAAAAAGTATATCAAAAAAAATAACGCAAATACAGCAGAAAAATTATTTCTTAAATTTTGTTGGATTATATTTCTTTGGTTTACAAATATGCTCAGTTTTTGATAATTCAAGATATTTGTCGTCATTTTCTCCAATCAATTTTGCTGTTACACATTTGCGAAGTCTTTTGCATTCTAAACAACAATATAAATTTCCAGTCAAACAATATTCATAAATCAACTTTTTGTTTTCTGAAGTAAAAATAACCATTCTTCTATTTGCTACACCCTTTGCGCTTTGATACAATTCAAACATTGATTTTGGAACAATTATCGCCTTTTCAAAATTTTGAGCATTATATTTTTTTGGTTCACAAATGTGGTCATTTTTTAATTTCAACAAATATTTTTCACCATCTTCTTTTGTATATAATTTTACATTAACACATTTTTTAAGCTTTTTACATTGAAAACATTCAAAGAAATTTTGAGAAGATAAATAACGAAATTCATAATAAAGTTCTTTTTCTTTTGAAGTAAATACAATTGCTTTTGCTGGATTTGTTTCATCTTCACGATCAAGAATCATAAAATTTGAATTATTAATAACCCGAGCAGGAAATTCATCTTTCTTTGATTTACAAATATGTTCATTCTTTGAAAGTTCAATAAATTTTTCACCATTTTTTTCATCAATATGAACTTTTGCACTTACATGATGATTTTTGACTTGACATTTTGAACAAATAAAAATTTTCTCAGAAGTGCGATAATAATATTCATATATCATTGATTTGCATTTTGAATCAAAAATAACCAATGTTCCTTCTGGATTGCCATTTCTGCTTGGTCTAAATTCAAAATCAGGTAATTTTAGAATCCTGCTTTGATCGATTTCCAATCTTTTGGTCTTTGATTTTCCTTCAAAAACTATATCTTTTCTTTCAAGGCGTTTAAATTTTGGCGTTTTAAATGTTGAAATTTTGACAGGTTTACAAATATGTTTCGATGGATCATGAATAAAATATTCTTTTCCATTTTCATCCATTTTTGGTGATTGCATATAGCAGCGTTTTTCAAGTCTTTCACAATTTAAGCAATAAAAATTGTTTGAAGTTTTTAAGTACGAAAATGGATAACAAAGTGTTGAATCAGTTGGAAGTAAAATTGCAACATTTAAACTTTTTGGTGATGATTTCCTTTGATAATAAAAAAAAATGTCAGCAATTTTAAGTTCATATTTTTGAGGTTCATATTTTCTTGGTTGACATGAATGTTTTTGATTTTTTTTCATTTGAATAAAATATTCACCATTTTTATCTTTGATTAATGATAGATAAACGACACCATTTAACTTTTCATTAGTTTTCTTGGATCTTTACACAAAATCATGACATCTACGACAGATATATCGATTACAATTCTTTTTTGTAGGTGAAAAAATATAACATAAATTTTTATCTTGAGGATCGAAGACGAACAATTTTGGAACACCATCACAAGTTTCTTCCATAAGTTTGAAATTAGGTTGTCGAACAATTATTTCATCATCTTTTTGAGGAATATATTTTACCATTTCACAAACATGTTGTTTCTTTGACAATAAAATATAATCTTCACCATCGCAATTTTGATGTAATTTTGCCGTTACATGGACTTTCTGCTTTGAACATTCTTTACAAATAAATGCTTTATCAGCAGAATGATATCGAAAATTGTAACACTTGGTTTTATCATTTTCATTAAAAATAAATAAAGTTTTCTTTTCTCTGCCTTTAACCATTTGAGTTCGAATTTCATAATCAGGGGCCAAAACAAAATTATTAAATTTGAAATACTGTTCACGATCATATGGTCGATATTTACACTGATGAGTTAATCGTAAAATTTCAACATATTCATTTTCCTTTGATTCATGATTAATCTTTGCTTCAACATCACAGCTAACACAGCAAAATGATTTTGTAGAACTTCTCCATCGAAAATCATAACACTGACTTTGATCTTTTGGATTCAGAATAATTAATACTTTTACAGAATTTGTGCTGCAATTTTCAAGAAATCCATAATTTGGTTTTCTTATTTTTCGAATATCAAAATATTTTTCAATCGAATACTGTAATTTTTCGCAAACATGTTTCTTATCTTGAATTTGAAGTTCTCCATTTTGATCCAATTTTGCACGAACATTTATTCCAATCTTTCGACATTCATTACAATAAAAAATATTTTGTTTATATGGAGAATATTCATAACAACATCTTTTATCATTTAATGGAAAAATTAATAATCTTTTAATCAATCTTCGTGTTCCATTAATATTTACCATTTTGAATTTGCAATCGCTTTTGATGAACTTATGACGTTTTTGACTTTTTACACTAAAAAGTAAATATTATTGAGCGAAGTAGTTTATTAATTTCACCATTTGATGTTACAAAAACATACCATGTCCTTTTATCACTACATAAACTTTTACCATCAGAATTATCATTTGTATTAATTTTGCTAAATTTTCGTTTTCTTTGTCTTTGAATATTATTTTCATCATTCATATGATTTTCTCCAACATTTTCCCCAGTTGGAAAGATTAAATGGTAAACACTAGCATCTTTCATCATTTGAATATATGCTTCTCTATTTTGAACATCCAATTTATTAATCCATTTTAATAAAAGTTTAGAGATAACAGCGTTGGCATGTTTGTTTTCGATAATTTGATTAAGCATTGGAGATAAAATTCTTTGATAAAGTTCTCCATTCGTAATTGCATCATTTTCCTATAAGCAAAAAGATAAGTTTAAATAAAAAAAGTGTTAAAATATTCACCCTTTTTTGATAAATTAAATCATAAACTTTTTTGCATTTAATTTCATTGTTAAAAACCAAAACAAAATCTTGAAAATCATTTTCAGCAAAAACGAATAAAATATTCTAAAAAATACCGTTAAAATGAATTAAAGAACAAAAAAACATACCTTTTGAGCATAGAATTTCCACTTAAACACTGCAGAAATTAATTTAAATTCTGAAATATGGAGGATAAAAATTAATCACACTGTAAATGCAAACAAACCTTCATTAATTGGTTCAACAAAAAGCATAGATTGAACATGGTTTATTGTAATTTTGCAAAAAGATTGATATTGAAATACATGGTTTATATCAGATCCAATTAAATGAATACCACTTTTACGACGATGCTAAAATTTTTATTATAATATTAATAAAATTAAAACTTTTTATCTTACCTTTTCGCTGTTGTCAGACATCGATGTAAAAAAAAACTGGTTTATTCAGTCTACAAAAGATTTGGTTAAAATTAAAGAAGAGGGTTGTGTAAAGGATTTAGAAAGTTATATGCAGGGTTCAATGAAAGAACAAAATTACGCAATATTGTGAACTAATCTAATAAAAAGGAGAGAAGAGAAAAAAATTTTTTTAATAAAATACAATATGAAATTAAAAAATTTTAAGATATCCTTCTTTCAGCCAGGATTTTATGTAAATCGATTATAAATTTGTGCTATAAAAAAATGCTTACTCAATCAAGAAAAAGAAAAAAAGGATAAAATCATTTTTCTTTCCAGAAAATCAATGTACATAAACCGAAAAATAGAAAAAAGACCTCCACATAATTCTATTTTCTGTCACTCAAAATGGTATCCTGACTAATTTGACCAAGCAACCAAAACAAAGGCACTTGAGTGGTTTTGCAGTGCCTTTGTTTTGCGCAACCCCAAAAAAATAAGCTGTAATAAAAAAGTTTATAAACTACAGTAAAACAATAAATAAAGTAGAAACAGTAAAAGTACTATTATTTGAACGAGATTTTTTGCAATCACAAAGCTTCTTTTTTCCTCAAAAAATCAAAGTTTTCAGTTTTCAATTACCAATCCGCTGTATGTTTGCGAAAAATAACACTGCTTTTTGCGCTGTCGAAAATACTATAAAATAATGTTCAAAAGATGCAATTTCTTTTTTGCGTTAGTGCCGCTGCGCAAAAAAAATGTTTTTTTACGTTAAAAAAAGTACTATGTTTTTATCATTTTTAATGGTGCTATCTGACTTTACTTTCTTTTTAAAGAAAAAACATGAAAAAAAGAATCAAAAAAGAATAGGCGTACAAATCTATTAAAAACACATACATACTTTAAAATAGCTATTTTAGTTAAAAATTTCTTATATTTTTTGGCAGATTTTGCAGAGCTAAATCAAGCATGAAAAGAAATAATGAAGGCAAAGCTGAAGTTAACATTAAAAAGGAATATTTTGGGGAAAAATTATAGTAAAAGCATTGAAGCAAGCAAAATAAAATAAAAACGATTTTTTCTTTGAATAAATAAATTTCCATAATTAACACATTAAATCAAAAGAGAAAATGTGTTAATTATGGGAATACAGGCCTATCGTAAAATTGCATAGAAGCTTTTTAGTTGAGCCAATGTGACTCAAATAAAAAATTTATAATTACTTTTCTGAAACTTTCAAGCAGTATTATTCTCGTTTACGACCCCTTCATATTTTTTTCATTCGCAAAAATATATTGCGCGCAACCGCTCATCGTCTCAACCGCCCGCCTAAAATAATTTTTTGTAGAAACTCAACGGTTTTATGCAAATTTTGCGAATACAAAAAAATTAGGGGGGCGCAAACGAGAACAGTGCCCTTTCAAGGCAATGTAGGGACAGCTGACAATTTAAAATGAGGTACCCCACAATTTTACCAGAATACGTTATTAGTCCATTTTCTTTTTATTTGAAAATATTTTAGTTCCGAAATTACAGCTGTTGTAACAGTTACCGTTAAAAAGTACATTTATTTTTACGATTATTTGCTTTAGCTTACAGCTTTACGAACCTTTTTGTTACTACTTTCAATTACTTCATGTCTAGGACGTTTTCTCTCTATGCCGCAGATTTTAATGCATATAGTAATAGATTGCACGTTAACACGGTTTTGAATGTTGCTGTTAACAGTCTAGCAACTTACCTGATTTTGTTTTGTTCGCCAGCGGCTATGAAGCCTTACAAGTATTATATTTTGTCAACAACTGTGTGTGCTTTGATCATGGATGTTCATTTGACTCTGATATATGGAGTATATTTGTTATTTCCCACTTTAATCACATGTCCAGCTGGTTTGGCTAATAGCTGGGGATGGCTATGGGGATCTTCGTTTAATTGGGTAAGTATATTTGTGACCTAAAAGCATTGGACATGTTAATCAGGCTCATGACGATCCCACTGTGTTTGGAAAACATTTTGAAAAACCAGTCCTAAACTTCAAAATTCCATTATAACTTCATCATTTCAGTGTTTTGCTCATGTCACCTTTGGCTTGGTAGGCGGCTCTCTAATTATCAGTGTGACCTTTCAATACTTCTCTCTCCTTGGGAAAGAGTCATATTTTCACAGCTTACGCAACGCTATTGGGATGTTTATATTAGCAGCTTTGTATCCCTCCCTCTCCATCGGCATCTTCGCCATCAACATTGACTACGAAGTGAACGTCAAAGAAGTGAAAACTTGGACTCCGCATTTATACGATTTTTACATTAAAAACTCGTGCAGCACTTCAAAATGGAATATCAAAGCCTTGGTGTATTGGGCTGTTATGTTGATACAAATATCTTTAGTAATTGTTGTAGGACTAATTTTGACGTGGAAAATCCAAAGAAAAATGAATGAAATGAAGAACATCATGTCTACGCAGTCGCTCAAACTTAAGAAAACTTATATGTTAGGTATGTCCTTTTTCGCTGAGACATTTTATGAAGCCTATGTTTTAGTTTTAACAATTCAATTCCTCATTCCCGTCGCCTTTCTGGTGGTCCCATTTATGGCGATAATGGTTTGTTTCTTGATTGGAGTCGAAAACATGCATTGGGCTTCCGCGTGGTTGATTCAAATATTCTCGCTGCATTCGTCTGGCAATGCTTTAACGGTGATAATTGTGCTCAAACCGTATCGGAAAAAAGTCGTAGAATGGATGCGAAGATCACTTTTTTACTTTTCTCGAAGCTTAGAAAAACCAGCAATTACTCCGATATCAAAAATTAGCCAAGCTCCCAGTTCGTTTGTAACTATAAAGATGTGATTGTAAGCTTGAAAAAAAGTGTTTTTTTTTGAAAACAACAATAAATTGTAATTCTTTAGGTTCGTCAGAAATTCTTAAAGTTTGTCAGGAATTTTTTCCTTTGATAACCACGGCACAATCATACGAAAGCAAAGGACTTTAGAAAATCATGTAGAAAGCACTCATGCATCTGGTGTGGCATCGTAATACAGTGAAATTTGAAATTTACACAACAACTTTTATATTTTTATGGCCTAATTTTGTACTTTTATTTTTTTAATAAAAACGTATTCAGCTGCTTTTACTGTGGCATGCTTTATTACTGCGAAAACATTTCCAAAACTCGAGCACCACAGGGAATTTGAAGTGATGGGTTTACAATAGCTTCTAAATTGCATGAATTTGAATTTCAAAGAAAAATTTATGAAATTCAGTTAAAATACAACTCCAAAAGACTTCATGGACATCTGATATTGAAAAGCATAGAGAGCTGACAGAAGCATTTCGGGTTTCTTTTGCAAAATCCGCTGGTCTTTCATCATCTACAGTATCTGCTGGTCCTTCAAGCAGCAATAACAATAATAAAGTTCAAACTTCTTTTTTTGCAACAAAAAAAGGCAAATTGTCTCATCGAAAAAGTAAAGTATGTACAACAACCGATGATTATCTTTTGGAAAGTGAGATTAGAAGAAGAAGCAAGCGATGTAGTAATGGAATGGCTGACCAAAAAATGTTTATTATCCAAAAACATGAAAATTATAAGCTTTCGATAAAAATAAGAATTTTAAATGTAAGACATAACCAAATTATTTTATGAATCTTCAACGGTTTCAAGGAATCTATTTTTTCGAGTAGAATAATATTCTTTGAGTTGTGGAACTTCTTTAATCCGCTTTAAATATTCCTTCACTTCAGGAAATTTATCCAAAATTGTCGATTCTTGCCGTAACAGAGTAAAAAGATATTCCGATACACAGAAATCAGCCCAGGTTAAGCCACTTGGTGCCAAAAATCCTGATTTGCTTTCTTTCAAAAAGTTTTGGAAAATTGGAATGTAAGTTTCGACATTGTCATAAAAATGTGGCTTTTTGAGTTCATCCTTAAATAAAAAAAAGTCAAATAATAAAATCTGTCAAATAAACATACAACATTTCCGGGAATAAATCCAGCTTTTGCATAAAGCCAAGGCATTACGGATGCATAAAAGTCTTTCTCGATATCTGCAATGCCATCGACAAGTGCTTGTTCATACTCATCTTTTCCTGCAAGACCGTATTTTCGTGCCAAAAATCGGAAAATTGCGAATGATTCAACAATTGTATGCCCATCAAATTCGAGATATGGTACTTTTCCAGTTTTCGTCTCTAAATAATCAATATTGTCAAAAATTTGGAAAAATGTAAACTTACTTGTCTTCATTTCTTCCCATTGTTCCGATGAAATTCGAACATCTTCAAAATCAATATTTGCATAATGCAAAATCAATCTCGCGGGTTCAGCAATTCCACGTCCGTCAAAATAAACAAACTTTATTTTTGGGGACATTCTTGTAACTAAGAAAAAACAAGCAAGTGAAAAAATGTGTGCGGAAAGTTTTGCTTTTATAATCCAAAGAAAATGATGACAAACCTGCCACACAAACTATAGACACTTATTTACTTACTACTCTATTTTTTTTGTAGGCCCTTTATGTTTTCATCAACATCAAAAAAATACCACTTATGTCTAAAATAAAATAAAGACTTTTTTTGTCAATTAAAAACCCGTTTGAACAACAATATTTTAAGTTAGTGGTTTTTGAATGAGTTCAGTTTTGAACTCTATATTTAAATGGAAGTTTTTTTTGTTACATTCCCTTGCACATTTAATTAAGGATGTGCATCGTTTTTTCAACGTTGTGCAATAAACATAATTTTGGTATCAAAAAATGCAGAATCTTAATATTAATACGAATTGGTAAAAAAAATTATTATGTAAAATAAAAAAATGATAACTGATAAAGAAAAAATGAAACTACCGTAATTTTTTCAGTCGAATTTTTTGTTCCTCAATATTCCGCTTAGTTATTATGTCTATTAGATGCAGAATTTTTTTCTGTGTCAGATAAAATAAAAAATAAATGAGCGAAAGTGAGCGGTCAGTATAATATTATAGAAAAACAAAAAGTCGCAAATTGTCTCTGCACATCCTTACATTTAATTTTAAAAACTATAATTTGTTCTGATTGGCAACTGCTACTTAATGGCTATTTAAAACTTGTATAATGGTTTGGCAACTCTGTCGTTGCTAATAATTTAATGATTTCTAGTTTATCTTTTTCGATGAAAATTTTAAGTTCTTTTGTAACTATGTAACTCATATTTTTAATGAAAGCCATTCACATTTTTATCTGTTTTCGTTTATTTCAAATACTGATATCTTTAATACAACAAGTCTCATCATTTACGAGGTTTTTGAATGTATCGAAAAAAAACAAATTTAAAATAATTCTTTGCGAAACAACAATATTTTTTTGTTGTTTTTTAAATCTAACATTTCAAGAAAACGAGAAAATTTACTTCTGTCATTTTTTTGATGGAATAAAAAAATTGCAGAAAATCAATGAAAAAATTGTACAAAATCACGTTGATTCCACAAAAACGGGGAAATTTTCCGCTAATTTTTCAGGAATTTCCTTTTGACAATCCTACTCTCCACTCTTTCCCACTATGAATTTTGCTGTTTCTTTCGTTGGAAAAAGAACATTGCAATTTAAAAAAAAAGGAAAGATGCAAATTCTTTTATTTCATATTGTTGTGTTTGTTTGACTTCTTTCTCGTTTCTCTTATAAGAACTTCTAATATAAATATTAGAATTTTGTTCAATGCAGTTTTTAAAAAACCCATTTGATCTTTATTTCTATTCTTGCTTGCAAATAAGAAACGCAAAATCATTGTATCGTTGGTTTAATTTTTAACCCACAAGTTTGAAGTAATAATTAATGCCGATACTCAAAAACCATTTTGTAGAAAAAAATTAATGAATTTTATAAAGCTTTCTTTTTTAAGGGATTAAAAATTGACATGAAAAATTGACCTTTTATGTAAAATAAAAAAGTTGTAACTTGCATAAATTTTAATAATTGTATGTTTCTGATGCCACACAAAGAATGTGAAAAAGGCTTGTTTTGTTGTCGGTAGAAATTCTAAAAGCATTACAAATTCATTCATTTTATTATAATCGTAAAAACACAAAAGCATTTCAGGAAAGACATAAATTCTTTTATTTCATTTTTTTCCTTAATAATTCCATTTTTTCTGCAGCTCCAAGCATCATATGATTCCGGCAAAACCACAGTGGTTCTTTTGCACGTAAAATGTCAGATTTTGCAAGAGCAATATCTTGGGAACATTGGCCTTGTAATAATTCACAGTCACAAATGGCACACTTGAAGCATTCTTTATGAGCTATAAATTTCAACAAATGTATAGAACTTGAAAAAAAGTTCAGTTCGCATAAGTGTATCGAATTTTCAGAGGAATCCCAAAATAATGGAAAATTTTGACGTGGCTTTTTTATTTCTATATAAATAAAAAAGCCACTGGAATTTATAGTTTAACGATTTCTCGATTTTCTAGGACTATAAAAAATGTTTAGATTTACCCGTTTGTTTTTGAACTTCGGCAGTTGGAGCTCCAAGCGGTATTTCTTTCTTACAAATCATGCATGTTTTTGTGCGAGGTGGAGGTGAAAAATCCATGTTTGCTCAAAAAAATTTTTTTTAATATTTTTATCTGTAAAATATGGAAAAACCCGACTAAAAAACAAGGATATATTTCAGTTTGCAAAAAAAGCGAAGAGAATTGAATTGACATTTAATAAGAAATAACAAACAAAAAATCTTTAAAAACAAGATAGCTTGCATTTTAATGCTGCCGAATTAATTAACTTAAAAAAGGGACAATTGCTTTTATTTTATTCCAGCAAATATCCAGAAAAATCGGAACGACGCCACATGTTTTTAACATTTTTTATTGGTCTCTTATTTTAGGGGGGTGGGTGTGAAATTTTTTGATCTTTGATGATGATGTTAAAGCTCAGGTGAACTATATATACAAATTTAAGAAAGGATGTATCCAAAATGATGAATGGTCAAACAATTGAAAGTTTTTTTGTCAATTTATTTTTTCATTTTCTCGAAAACGTTTTTTTTATTATTATATTTACGAAATTCGATACAACATTTATACAAACAAGACCCGTTAAAATTGATACACATATATTTTTTGATTTATAATTTTTTACCTTTCAAAATTTGTCAAAACTTTTTTTTTGTGGAATTGAAGTTGATTCTCCTTGTTTGATTTGAGTGGATTTTAAAATTGCAACAATTTCATGGATTTCTCGGCCTTTTGTTTCTGGTAATGAAAAAAATAGACAAAAGATAGCCAATGATGATGGGATAATGAAGAGGGGGATAAAAGTATAAGCTCCAATCACCTAAATAAATTTAAAGAATTATAAAAATTTACAAAATTCTATTTTTTTACATTGAAGAGAGGAATTGTTGAGAATCCAGTTATAGCAATGCTGACACTGTTAAGTGATTGACAAACAC
>JAQIXH010000115.1:0-20836 GCA_034700145.1 Panagrolaimus detritophagus
GATCTTCGAGATATGGATTTAACATGCAAATTTAAAGGAGCTGAGATAAATCAATCACAAATTCGTGCATCTTTTTCACCAGATGGTAAACATATTATTTGTGGATCTGAAGATAATTATATTTATATTTGGCGTGCAACAGATTTCTCTCCATCACTTTCTGTTCGAAAAGACAGAAATCCAATGTGGGAAAGAAGTAAGAGCTTCAAAACTTTTTAAAGCAACATTAAAATCTTATTTTTTAGTCAAAGCTCATAATTCAATTGTTACTGCAGCAGTATTTGCACCAAAACCACATTTATTTTTATCTTTAATTGAAGATCAACAAAAATCTCAAACAATTTCTGTTAGTGGTTCATGTGCAGAAACAATTCCATCTTCAAGCAAGCGTACTGTACAAAGGTTTGTTTTACAACAACATTTTTCTTAAATATTTTTTTCAATTTCAGAATGGATTCTGAAAATTCTTTAAATGTTATTTCAACACATGGTGCTTTATCATCTGTACATATTCCAAATGCTATTGATACTATTACAATTGGATCAACAACAACAGCTCCAATACTTCCATCTTCTATTCCTGCAACAAAAGATCGTCAATTACAAGGAGATATTATTGTTAGTGCTGATTTAAATGGTTGTATTAAAATTTTTGCAAATCCATCAAGAATTAAAACTGGATCATCAAATTTTTTTCCAACTGAATATTAATTAAATTATTATTTTTCACTTCTTAAGCGTTATTTTTCCTACGGGGCCTTCAAGAAAAACGTTGTACCTTTTTTTTATTTCTCTTTATCTATTAATTTAAGCGCCTTAAAAAATATATATTTATGGATTTATGGTAACTATTTTATTGTTGTGCTTTTTTTAAGATTGTTAAAAACAAAATTGATAGTATATTTTTTAAATTTTGTGTTTTGCTTCTGTTTTTTGTTTGAAGCAAAAAATGTTTGATGTGAAAAGCTTGTTTTCGTTTGAAGAAACATTTTTGAACAAAAAATTTTAACATCGAATTTTTTAACTTTGTTTTTTTCCGAAAACTTTGTTAAGCTTAAACACTGTATTATCATTTTTATTGTTAAAAGTAGGCACTTTTTGTGCCAAATTTTCTAGTCCCCCTTTTATTTGCTCATTCATTTATTTATGCAGCTTTTTTGTATTTTTTTGGGTTTTTTTCGTGTAAAATAAATTTTGGTTATGGATTTTTGATCTTTAATTTTTTTTCAACGGTTTTTGACTACCGGTTTTATACTTTTTCAACCTTTGAATTTTGTTTCTTAAACATTTCTCTATTTATTTTAGTGTAATGTTAGCTGCAGGAAAATCTTTGCTACAACGATGCTCATTATTTAGAATTTCTTCTTCAACTGTAAAATATTCAACCATAACAACAACGACTCCAGAAAATGTTCCAAAATTGAATGAATTAGAAACTGAAGGACCTTTAATTCCTGAAGATGTTGTAGCTGGAGTTGCGGATACAGAAGAAGTAGCTTTAATTCGACAAAAATATCCATATAATCAAAAAGTCTTGAAAGAATTAAAGTAAGCTTCTAAGTGTTAAACTTTGGAAATTATATTTTTTGATTTTAGACTTGATCAATATCCATATTATGTTGAAAGAGAATGGTGGAAGAAGGGACATCGAATGACATTTTGGGCTGAATGGAGAATGTTACGAGATGTTCGACGAAGGGAATCTCTTGCAGAACATGGAGCTGAACGACAACGATTAAAAGCAATGCATCGAAATAATATTTTACCCCAAGGTATAGCCTTTTACATTTTTTGAATTTTTTTTATGATGAACTTTTTTAGCAATTCGTGATGAAGTTGCTGAAAGAATGTTGAATGGTCTTCCAAGATATTCATATCCAAGATTAATTCTTAATATGTGTCAATTTACTGGTCGTCGGCGGGGTAAAATTAAGCCATATCGGGTCAACCGACATATTTTCCGTCGACTTGCTGATCATGGACAATTATCTGGTGTACAAAGAGCAATGTGGTAGAAAATTCAAATGATTTAGAAATAAGAAACTGATTCGATGCATATTAGTAGTTGATAGTTTGTTTGTTGCATTTAAATTATAAATAAACTTTGTGGTTTAAATTTTTTTGATTTAATGTAATTTTCGGTTTTTTTAACCGTTCTATATCTTAATGTATAATTATAATTTTGTATTTATTTTACGAATTTACAGCGCTTCAGAAATCATGTCTCATCTTAAGCTTCTTGTATTATTTGCTGCTGTATTAGGTTAGTTAAAAAATTAATCTGTAACTTACTGTATCACATTAATTTTTTTCAGTAATGGTTTCATCTCAAGGTGCTACAGATCCAAAAACTAATTTAGATGGTCTTCGTACTAGTTTCAAAGTATATAACGTAAGTTTCTAAATTTTATATTATTTATGTTAATAAAGGTTTTTTATAGTTTGTATCTGCTGATTATCCTGCCATGTTTACCCTTGTTGCTGGAATTGTAATTGTATTAGCTGCAGCAATTATTTTTATTTCTGTTGGACTTTTAACAATGGATCCCGGAAAGGATTCCATTATTTATCGGATGACAACAACTCGAATGAAGAAAGATTAAGCCTTGTTTTTATTTCAATGCGTTTTTAATTATCTCTTCTAACTATTTTTTATTATGCAAACTATTTTTTTATGTAAGTGAACGAACTTTTTCTTTTTTTTTTAAATATTATAGTCACACATGGGCAGGTACTAGGGACGAAAAAATTTTTTTTTACCATACGTAAAAACCCAAAGGGTCCCCCCTGTTCTATTTTTTCGAAAATTTTTTTCAAAATATTCTTATTTTTGCTTGGTCCCCCAAGCAAGAATTTTTTGTATATTTTTTTGTTTGATTTTATCTCTCTTTTCTTTGTTTTTCTCTTTTTTCCCTTTTTTTTACCCTACGTCCTCAATTTTGCCATACCCTACACCATACGTCACTAGGGACAAATCCCTAGTAATCCCTAGTCATGCCCATGTGTGAACGGGGCTGCCGTGTATTTATTGCATTTTAAAAATGGCAATTAAACATGTGAATTTGGGTTTAATCTTAAGATTTGGGTTTCCTTTTTTCTAACAAAAAAATTCAAGCTCAATTAAAATAGAGAGATGATCATTTGTATTTAATTCCATGTTTAAAAAGTAACATAGCAAACGAAAAAAAACATTTCGATTTTCACGAACCCCCCTGTCAGAAATATTAATAAAAAATTTTTTTCTCCCTTGTTTTTTTTTCAAAATTTTTAACAGGTACATGAAAATCGAAAATTGTTTTTCTCAAAATAATTTCAAATTAGCATCATAAAAACTCATATTTTTGTTATTTACAAAACCGCAATCAGTTTTTTGACAGCTTTAACAGTATTAATTTGCCAGTCAAATTAAAGGGGAGGGGAATTTCTTGTATTTATGACTCATCGATCGTGGGGTTATTAAAATGTTTGCCGTTGGGCTTGTCACATAATGCTCAATAAAAGTCAGAAACAGGTTTCTTTTTGTAAACGAACTTTTTTCATGATGTTATAATAGCTGCAACGATAAAATCAAAATTAAAAATATAAAAAAGTCAATTCACTTTGTTAGATATTCATAATTTCAGGTCATATTTGGTTAAAAAAATGTAATTTCAAAACACAAAAACCCAGAATCCTTCTAGAAGGAAAACATTTATATTTCAAAAATCTTTTTATTACGAAATAAGATAAAAATAATCTTTAAAATTGCGTAATGTAATCTAAAAATAAATTGTGAACGTACAAAATTACTGTAAATTAAGCATTCATTTCTTTCATTTGTTTACCAAAATGTCATATGCATTACTTCGTCTGATGAGTCTTAATTTTTTGAAACTACACTTCCTTCTTTCGTAGCTAATTTGTTTTGCTTTTTCCGCTTTAATTATTTTGTTTCATTTTTCATCGGTTTATAAGATTAGCGGTAATGAAGATTTATCTCATTTGTAAAAAAAAAATTTCAAAAAATGACAGACTTTTTGGCTGTAATATCTTTATTTAAATATATTTTTATGATAATTTGTCATATTATATCCTTATTTTATTTCTGTTCAATCCTTTTTTGGATAAAATTTCGAAAACATCAAATGGAATTTTCTATGCAAATTTACATTGTTACAGAAGTTTTGTTTAGTATTACTTGTTTATGCTTTTGTGGATATTTAGCAGTACTTTGGCGTCCCGACACGAATGTCTATGATGCATATTTAATTTTTGTTACTGGTGCACCGCTTTCAGTTTTGTTAATTACACAACCGTTGATTTCATGTTTTTTGGGAATTGATCGATGCTTTGTTTTCATTTTTCCTTTTAAAGACAATAATCCAATGAAATTTTTTACCACAATTTTAACCCTAATTTCAACAGGGATATTTTGGGCTTTAATAATTATTTATTATATTTTACCATGTTTTCCATTAACTTCTGTAACAAATTGTCGATCATTTGGTTGTTTAAATACAACTGGAACTTCACAAATGTATACAATGCTTCGATATATTACTGCAATTGGTAGTGTGATCATTGGTGGATTTCTCTTTAAACTTTTTAAGAGTAGAGATATAAAAAATCTTTCAAAAAAGGTTTGAGAAATTTTTTTATTATTGGGTAAACAAAAAATGTTAATTAATTTAGAGCACGCGCTTGGTTGTAATTACATTAATTGCAGCAATTATTTTCGACTTTTTTCCACATTTAATTAGCTTTGGATTTTCTACTGTAAGTTTTTTTTTTAAATTTAGTCATGCACGTCTGAATCAAGGCGAAATTTTTTCCTTTTTCAAAACCCTTTTTGGCCGCCTCGTTAGTGCAGTTAAACGAGCGCAAGGCTAAAACGCAAAATGAACGAAAAAGTTCGGTGCCGATCGAGCGCCAGCCCAAAAAAAGTTCAATTTGTCAGATTTTGTTTATTTTTACAAATATTTAACACTTTTTTTGCTTATAAATAATTTTTTTTTCTAACAAAATCAGACAAACTAAACTTTTTTTTCGACTGGCGCTCGACCAGCACCGAACCTTTTCGTTCATTTTGCGTCTTAGCCTGGCGCGCGTTCAGCTGCTTTAAAGGGGCAGCCAAAAAGGGTTTCGAGAAAGGAAAAAAATTTCGCCTCTTTCCCTTTTTGATTCAGACGTGCATCAAATTTTAACAGTCTTTTAATTAAAAACATTTTTTTTAGTTTGGAAATTTTAATTTGGGACTTGTAATTGGCCCCTATAGTTTGGTCGTTTCATCTGTCAATAGCTTTGTTTGTGGATACTTTTATTATAAAATGTTAAAACTACCTTCCATTGTTGTTAGCAGTACCACAACAATATATTAGTTTAAAAATTGTTGGTTAAAAATAAGCAATTTTTCATTTAATTTTTTTGATATTGTAACATTTTTTCAGGTTGTACCCGAGCAAAGCCCTCGATAATTTCTCTTGATTTTATAAGAATTTTAATTAGTCTGAAAAATAAAAAAGCTGATAAAATTTTTTTAAATATTTTGTATTTCCCTTTATTAGACATTTTTAATTATTTAAGTATCAAAAATTTTGTAAATTTGAAATAAATACGTTGAATATATCCGTTGTTTTTAAACGATTGATAAAAGCAGAATAGTTCAATAAAATTTTGGGGTCTGCTCCCTTTTAATCCCCTCGTAGCCCGTCTCATAAAAGATCAAACAAATGCATCAAAAATTTCATTTTAAAAGCTAAATACCCTTCAAAATGTCGATAATAATTTTTTTTGGCAGATTGTCAAATTCGATTTCTTCTTTATGTTTTGCCAATAATTCTATACATTTTTTCTTTAAATTTTCAAAATTGTTTGAGTAAGCAATTTCAATAATGTCACAAACATTTTCTTTGTTTGAATTTTTTTCAAAATATGTGCAACATGCTTCCTAAAATGGCATTCACAGATATTTTAATAATAGTTAGGGCCACTTACCTTAAGTTCTTGGATACAATATTTTTCAGCAAATTCAAATAGTTTAATTTCTTTATCCTTTATTGCATCAGGTTTACCATAACAAAATTCTAATGCCGCATTAATAATTTCAGTATCGAATTCGTTAATTTTATGTTGTACAGGAAGATCAGCAGTTTCGTCAAAGAGTTTTTTAAATACTTTTGAAAATCGTGCTAGCAAACAACGGTGTGTTAAAATTTCTTTACCCGTAGAAGAAAATAAAACCACATCGGCATATGTTTTATCAGACATAATTTCATACAAGTGAGAGCAATTTACTTTTTCATCTATGTCTTCAATAACGGGTTGTTGATCTTGAGCTATTTCAACATTTTTTGGTTGTGGTTCAAATGTAAAAAGTAAAGGAAGTTTAAGATTTTGGCCCTGGGCATTTAAACTGTCCGTTCGATATCTGAAGTCTTCTTTGTTACCTGAAAGCAATTAAAAATTAATAAACTTTTTGTTTAAACTCGCCATTTATTAATACGTTGTTTTGGTTCACAATGTGAACTTCCACCTGCATTACATCTATTCTCTTAACATAATATGTAAATTTATAATTTTTACAATTCGGTAAAAAAATAACGTCTTTGTATACTTGATATACCCCGATTGCCTTCAACTTTTCTTTAGAAATTTTTAAAACCACCGGAAAGCATTTCTGGTATTCAACAAGAAGGAAAAAGTCCATAGTTACCACAGGCAGTGCCATTATAATACTATTTGGTGAAGGAATGACAAAGCTTTTGGTATTTTCATCATAAGCACATGGTGTCTCTAAATTTGATGAATTATCAACAAGAAACTTAAAAAAATCAGTACTTGAGTAATATATTTTCTCAATTTTAAAATTTCCATTTATGGTTTCAACATTGCACACATAACCGTTGTCACAGCGCTTAATTCGAACAGAAAATTTATTATTTTCATTAATTTCAATAATTACACCGTCGTATACTCTAAACGTTTTTGTAATGACACCGTCCAATAACATTTTCAGGAGACAGGCATTTGTTGTAATAAAATCGTTGCATATGCTGAAAACAGTAATGAAAAACTAAGAAGTGAGGACGCAGCTTTTTTCGTGTTTATTGTGTGTAAAAAATATTCAAATGCTGATAACAAAGGTATGACAACTGGAAATAACACCAACCAATATTGAAAAATTTTTTGTGATAATTCATTGATTGACTTTTTTTAACTTTATGAGTTATAAAGAAAAAAAATTGTTTTTGCATC
Organism: Panagrolaimus detritophagus; assembly: GCA_034700145.1. Lineage (NCBI taxonomy): Eukaryota > Metazoa > Nematoda > Chromadorea > Rhabditida > Panagrolaimidae > Panagrolaimus > Panagrolaimus detritophagus. Next base: position 7,234 of record JAQIXH010000115.1, read on the forward strand.
TGATTTATAAAATCCCATCAACTTTTTTCGGTAAATTTTCACACAGCCTTTTTGAAAATTTTGGTTTAGCATCTTTACCGTATTCATCTACTGCTTGTCTAAATTACTGTACCTGAAGAATACAGAGGAATTGATTGTATGAATCATCTTATGGATAATAGTTTTGTGACAGAGGATCCTCTTTTCGTAAATAAAAGCATCGAAATGGATAAACGAACTTGAAAGGATCCATTATAAAAAGCTTAAAAAAGTAAAATGGATTGTTACAGTGGGGAATAGTGTTCCCGTCCCGTCCCGTTTTCTGAAAATCACGGGAACGGGAATTCCCGTGTTTTTAGAAATGTCCACGGGACGGGAATCACGGGATTCCCGCGGGAATCCCGTAATTTCCGTCAAAAAAAATCTACCGAAATGAGAGCAGAAAAAATTTTTTTTTCATTATGAATGTAATGTAAAAAAATTTTTTTAGCTCGTAATAACAAATTATGTAGAAAAAGCAGAAGAACAATTAAAATAGCTCAAACTATTTGGTTTATAAAAATAGTTAGAGCTATTTTTATAAACTGTGCACATTTTTTTAGTGCATGAAATGCCAAAATGCATAGAAAATACAACTTTCTTTTGCACGGGAATTTTTCAGTCATTTTTTACGGGAATTTAGGACCACGGGACGGGATTACGGGATTTTTACGGGACTGAAATGGCTACGGGACGGGAAAACGGGAAAGTCTCGTCCCGTTTCCCGCGGGAATCCCGTCGGGACGGGATGGGAACACTAGTGGGGAAGCTGCGTTTGTAAAAATGTTTTTGTCAAAACAAACTGCGTAAACCTGTGACAGCTGTAATAAACCAATTACGAGTAGATTAGCTAAAATCAATAAAAATAGAGAAATCTTTTTTTTTTTCAATTTTCTAAAAACTTAATTTTAATTGACCCGCAAGCAGAAATCAAATATGATAATTTGCGGATAGGATTGCTCACTTACAGGTAAACTGAATGCGAAGTGCGAACTTTCAAAGATTTTTGAAAACATTTTTGTAACATGTCATCACTGAAATCTGATGTTTGAAATTTTTTCATAATACGTCCAGATAATGTTTAATTTATCCTCTAATTAATATTTTGCATTTTTGCTTTGCTTTTTTGTACTTTGATAAATAAATATTTTGTAGTTTCAGTCTTTCGCTTTTCTTTATACTTTTTTGCGAAGTTTTTTCTTCTCTTTTTCCCTTTTTGCAGTGCGCCTTCAGAGCAAGAAAAAAGTCCGCACCCTCTTTTATAAACATTGATACTTGGGATCACTTGTCCACCCATGAAAAATGTGACTGCTTTTGAACAAAACATGAAAAAAATCAATATACGTTGTTTTTAATTGTTTCAGTCAAAAGACACAAAAGAGGTTTTTTTTGACAGAAAACAGAAGAAAAAAATTAATTTTTTGTTAAAATGACTGCGAACTTCAATATATCAGTTTTACTTTAATTTTCTTTTTGAATATTTTATTTTTAAAAAAAATTTAATGCAAAATTTTTTTTGCGTTAAAATGTAAAAGAATAGAAAAATATAATATAAGTCACATTTTGTGTTAAATAAATGTAACGAATTAATGAAATTTGTTATACGTTTTAATGCTGATCACTTTTATTATAAAAAGCTAATCCGCTCTTTTTACGTAAAAATAGAAAAAAAGCTGGAAATCTGTCATAAAATGAAGCGCAATGGAAACTTTATTGAAATTAAGAAACATAATTAATAAAAAATTGGATAATGTGAAACACATTTATTTTAAAGATATAATTGCCTTTATTTCTAAAAAAAAGTTTATTAAAGATATGATTTCTCAAAATTTGTTGATGGTTGTGAAAACGAAAAATAACACCTGACCTCTTAATATTTTAACATATTTTTCGTCAACATTATTTTTATCTTTAATAATTTAATAAAAAATTAATTTAAAAAATAATAAAAAGATATTAAAAAGATAAAAAAAACATTTTTGTCGATAATTCAAATTTTTATACGAATTCTAAATAATTGATGATCACTTATTTCATTCATTGGATTTAATAACTTTTAAATAACTGAAATGATTGATAGTAGTTTGAAATTATATTCATTTTGATAAAAGTGATACTAGTTACAAGGACTTTTTTTCTTTATACTCTAATCTATATTTCAAATGAAAAAATTTATTCAAATTTCATGAACGCAAATAAAAAATAAGTTATAAAAAAATTTTCCAAAAACAAAAATAAATGAACAAAAAAATTCACAAAGGTTCAAAAAAATATGCCATATGCCCAAATCTAGAAAAGCATAAATAGCAGTCATTGCCAGGATCCTTCGTTGATGGTAATGTATAATATTTAGGAAATTCGAGATTTTTGTTCTGTAAATAAGCATTTTCCCATGTTGATTTAACCAAACCAATACTAATTTTTGCATTTTTTGTCTGAAAAAAATTTTAGAAAATATAAAATCATTTGTAAAAGCCAAAATTTACAGATATGACAACTTTTGAAATTTTTTAAAAAACAAATTAATACTATTTTAAGCACTTACTTTGATGATTTTTGCCAATTCTTTTGCATTAAAATTACAATCGTTTGTTTCAATTTTTAATTTTATAATATTTTTTCCATAAATTTTGAGATCTTCAACCCATTCATTTCGCATTTCAACATTTGTATCCATTAATGACAAATTTTCCAGATTTGGAAATTTCTTTAAAATTTCAGCAAATGTAATATTTGAAGTTAAAGTAAGTTTATAACAATGAAGAACTTTAGTAATGGGTGAAAGAAAGTAAGAAAAAAATTCAAGTGATAAAATAGCATTTCTTAAATCTGCTTTTCGTGTTTTGATAAATAATTGTTTTTTTGATACAGCTTCGATAAATTTCCAATAACCATTCGAAATTGAATCGAAAACACTTTTATCTTGAAAAAGAATTCGTTGGATTCTGACTTCTCCATCAACAACCACAACAGTTTCTTCGTCGTTGGAAGATTTTTCACAAAGGTTAATCCAAAGACATTCCTTTACTTGAACTTTCTTTAAACCAACAAAATTCAAAAATTCTGGAATTGTAATAACCATAGAAAATTGTTCAAGCGGATCAAAAATTTTGAAAAATCGGGTAAGCAAATTTTTATCAATTTTTGGTACAAACCATTTTGGAGCTGAAAAAATATTATGAGATACATTTTGAAGTATTTCAGACAAAAACTTACTACTTGTATCTGGAACAGGACATAGAAATGTATGATGTTGTCGAGAGAAGCATGAAAAACATTTTGGTTGACCATGTGTGCACCATAATTCATCATATAATGATTTGCAATGGTTGCATTCATTAAAAGAAAGAAACTTTTGAGCCATATAAAATAAATATTTTTCAAAATTTTGTGATAATAAAAAGAAAGGAGGCAGTTTTTTATTCAAAGTGAATGAGATTGGGAAATAAAACTATTCTTATATTTGCTTAAAAAATTCTCGTACTTTTTTGTTTTGTTATAAATCGATCCATTTAAGTGCATATATTTTTAGAGAAAAACAACAAACTTATCATCCAATAAAGAGAAAAAAAATCAATATTAATATTCTGCAATAAACCTTTTTTTATATTTTATCAAAATGACGGACTCACATTTGAATTATGATAAATAATAACGAAAGCAGAAACTAACTTCAAAATTAAAACAATGAATAACAAGAACAGCTTTTTAAAAAAATAACAGACACAATTTTCATCAAATTCAACTCTAACATATGGAAAAACTAAACTCGTTTCAACACAAAAATAAATGCTTTGGAAAAGAGAACGTACGGGAAATGAAGTGAAATTTTTGGTAATTTGTCAATCCATGGAGATTTATTAGTAGTTTTTTTTCTCTTAGTTGCATGATTAGTTTTTTGTTGTTTTTGCTGCATTTCTCAAAAGATATGGACTTAAATGGATCGATTTATAACAAAACAAAAAAGTACGAGAATTTTTAAGCAAATATAAGAATAATTTTATTTCCCAATTTCATACATTTTGAATAAAAAACTGCCTCCTTTCTTTTTATTATCACAAAATTTAGAAAAATAATTATCTTACATGGCTCAAAATTTTCATTCTATTAATAAATGCAGACGATGCAAATCATTACATGATAAATTATGGTGTAAACATGGTCAACCAAAATGTTTTCAATGCTTTTCTCGACATCATCATACATTTTTATGTCCTGATCGAAATACAAATAGTTAGTTTTTGTCTGAAATAGTTTATAATTTTTCTCATAATATTTTCAGCTCCAAAATGGTTTGTACCGAAAATTGATAAAAATTTGCTTAATCGATTTTTCAAAACTTTTGATCCGCTTGAACAATATTCTATGGTTGCTTCAAATCCAGAAACTTTAAATTTTATTGGTTTAAAGAAAGTTCAAGTAAAGCCAAAAATTTTGATTAAAAGATGTGCAAAATTTTTGAAATCCGATACTGTTGTGGTTGTTGACGGAGAAGTCAAAATCCAACGAATTCTTTTTCATAATAAAACTGTTTTCGATTCAAATTCATACGGCTATTTGAATTTTATGGAAGCTGTATCAAAAGAACAATTATTTATCAAAGCAGAAAAAGCAGAATTAGAAAATGCTATTTTATCACTTGAATTTTTTTCTTACTTTCTTTCACCCATTACTAAAGTTCTTCATTGTTATAAACTTACTTTAACTTCAAATATTACATTTACTGAAATTTTAAAGAAATTGCCAAATTTAGAAGATTTGTTAATTTTGGATACAAATGTTAAAATTGGAAATAAATGGGTTGAAGATTTAAAAAATCATGGAAAGATTATTATAAAATTAAATATCGAAATAAAAAATTTTAATTTTTATACAGAAGAATTAGCAAAAATCATCAAAGTAAGTGCTTAAAATTGAATTTTTTTTTACTTTTTCAAAAATTTCATAAGTTGTCTAAATTGTAAATTTTGGATTTAGCAAAAAATTGCATATTTTCTAAAGCTTTTTTCAGACAAAAAATGCAAAAATTGGTATTGGTTTGGATGAATCAACTGGAAAAGAAATTGAACTTTATCATTTTGCAGATAAATATTCAGTTGGAGATTTTTCGGGAGATGCTTATTCTTCAATCATAAATTCCGGACTTCCGAAATATTTTACACAACCAACAACGAAGGTTCCTGACAGTGGCTGCTTTTTATGCTTGTTAAGAGTTGATCGTATGGCATATTTTTTTGAACCTTTGTGAATTTTTTTGTTTATTTATTTTTGTTTTTTTAAAAGTTTTTCTTTTTTACTGTATTTTTTATTTCCGTTCATGTAATTTGAATAAATTTTTACATTTGAAGCATCAAGAAAAAAGTCAATGTAATTTCAAATTTTCTAACTTTTTAATTTGTTTTTAAAAACAATGTAGTAGTAAAAGGATGGTTTGTGCAAACTAAGTTTTTGTAAATAAATATTTTGAGCTTACTATTTAGAAAATTTTGAGCAACAGTCAAAAAAAAAGTTATCACACTGAAGCATTTTTGGTATTAACGAGTTGAAAAAAAGGGATCACTGCAATGCTGTAATTTAAATATGTAACTAATAAAAGACACTTGAAAACACAAGATCGTAAATAACAGTTTCTTTTTTTAAATTCCCTTTTTTCCACATTTTTTTTGCCAATTTGCGTGTACATACACTCTCCCTGTTTTGCCTTGAATCGTAATATAAAAAAGAAGGTTTTTTCTAAAACACGAAAATTGCTGGAAAAAATGTTCAAATTGCATTTTTAGGGTTAGAAGAAAAAAAAAGACATTTTTTTCAAAAAAATTTCTTTGTTGTTGAGAAAAAAGAGTCAAGTAAATAAAATAATTTTTTTCCATGACAACAAAAAATGCGATAAAAACAGTGGTGAAAAAACAAAAAAAATGATATTTGACACCTAATTTTTTGTAAACCGATAAACAAAGAATATCAGAAAAAATAAACTTCTAAAACGTTAAATGAAAATTTCAGCATAAATTTCAGTTGGCAAAGCTTTGAGTTGAGATTCTCCAATTTTTTCAGTATTTAAACGTATCATTTCAATACATTTTAACTTTAATTCTTCAAAATAATTTACATATGCAATTTGAATAATTTCACAAACATTTTTGAGACAAAGTAATTTATCGAATTTGTTGCAACAAACTTTCTGAAAAATATGTTTTATTTAAAAAATAATTTTTTTTAAATTTTCAAACCTTTAAATCTCGAAGTGAATATTTATCAGCAAAATGATAAAGTTCAATTTCTTTTCCATTAATTGCATCATTTTTACCATTAAAAAAATCCAATGCAGAATAAATAATATCAGAATTAAATTCTTCAACATTAATTTTAACTGGAGATTTTTTAATATTCTTTAAAATTGTTGCAAAAATATATGAATGTCGAGTTAAAAGCGAAGCAGAAGAAAAAATTCGTTTTTCATCTGATGAAATAAGAATGACGTAATCACCAGTTTTGAAAGATGTTGCTTCAGCCATATTTTGACTTTTTGTTGATGGTTTGGATGCATCTTCGTATTTACCATTTTCAGAAGTAATTTCATTTAATTGCTTTTCTTGAATTTTTGGAGAAACAATAATTGGTACATGTTGATCATCTGAAACGCTTTCATCCAAGACGGAATCATTAATTGTTGCATTTTTTCCTGAGTGACATTGCTCGTCTTCTGAAGTGACAGTATCTTTAACAATAGTTTTAACAGGAAGTGGTACATGTTGATCATTCGAGACGCTTTCATTCAAAACATAATCATCTTTTGTTGCTGGTTGGTTTGCTTCACATTGTTCGTTTTCTAAAGTAGCATTAACAATTGGTTGTTGTATGGGAGTCTCAACAAGTATTGGATTTTCTTTCGGAACTGAATCTGGCGTTGAAACTGTTGGTTCATTAAGGAATATTGTCAAAACTTCAGCTTTGTTTGCATTTTCAAGACTTTTATTAAGCTCTTCAATAACTTTAGGATTATAAACAAAGATAAGATCCAACTTCAAATCTTGATGAACATTTGCGATTAAATTAAAATCACCTTTTTGTCCTAAAATTTACAACATTATTTTCCTTGTTTTCATTTTAAAGGCAAGGACGTTTTTGCGGCCCAACATTTGCGGCCGTGACATTTGGGGTCGTGACACGACAAATGTCGCGCCGCAAAAAGGTCCTTGCCCTTTTTAAAGGAGGCGGATGTTTTGATACAGTTTCGTAATCTTGGAATTTCGTGATTTTCAGGCAAACTGAGAGTCTTGAAACGAAAATGCATCTTTTTATTATAAAAAAATTTAAAAAAGGGTCATTTTCGTTTCAAGACTCTCAGTTTGCATGAAAATCACGAAATTCCAAGATTACGAAACTGTATCAAAACATCCGCCTCCTTTAAAAAAAACACTTATTTATACTTTAGGGGATCTCAAAAGCGAAATTTAAAAACTGACCATTAATTAGAATTTGATGGGGATTTTTGATAGTAAATTCTACAAAGTCTTCTTCAACTTTTTTAATAAACCATTGAAGTTTGTAAAATTCATAATTTGCGAAAGAAATTTTTCCTTCAAAACATTCAAAAAGATTTAAAAATTTAAGATAATTAGAATATGTTAAAAAGTCTGTTGTCCAAGTGGATGGAGTAACAATTTTATATTCAACTTCACATTCGATCAAAAATTGAAAAGGATGTTGAAGTTGTTCGGCATTGGTTTTAAAAGTTCCATTGGCATTACACGGCAAACACTGTACACCATCTAAAAAGAGACAATATTTAGTGATATGAAAAAACGGCAAAATAAACTTACTCAACGGAGTTATTTCAAGTTCGCAAATATTTCCTTTAACATCTTCAACACTTAAAGCATAATTAAAATTATCTTCAGTAGAAATATCAACAGAAAGCTCAGTAGTTTCATTAAAGACAATTTCAGTTTTTGAAGTTAAAGAAAGTTTGATAACTTTTCGTAAATTTGAAGTAAGAAACATTTTTGCAGGAGAAATAAAAAATGAAGCGATGAGAAGAATTAGAATGAATAAGATTTAGTGAATGATAAAATATTGAGATATTTTTTATGACGAAAAACTACTGACCTCCAACGATGACCCTATTTTTTTAAGATTTTTTTTTTTTTTTTTTTTTTTTTTTTTTTTTTTTTTTTTTTTTTTTTTTTTTTTTTTAAGATTTTTAACTTGAAGGATATTTCTTGAAGTTTGTCTGTGTGCACTTACTTTTTTTTCTGATGCAGGCTGTTTGTGTGCGTTTTGATACTGGAGCTTAATGGCATTACGAAGAAAGAATACCAAGTTTATTGATCCTACATCAATAATTAATCAGGGGTAGATAAGAGATCCCAAATACCGTTGTTTATAAAAGAGGGTGCAAACTTCTTTCTTGCATTGAAGGCGTACTGGGTACCTTTTTCGTTTACCCCAACCCACCAAAAATTTGTATAAAAATATTGAGTTTGTAATTCGATTTTAAAAGGGTGGGTGGTGCGAATGAATAGCTGTGTGGTTGTTTTTTATGCAAATTTTTGGGAGGGTGGGGTAAACGAGAAAAGTACCGACGCACTGCAAAATGGGAAAACAAGAAGGAAAAACTTTGCAAAAAATTATAAAAAAAGCGAAAGATTGAAATTGCAAAATATTTATTTACCAAAGTCACAAAAAGAAAAATTGAATAAAAGATACATGTGAAACTGTAGCAAAAAGTTAACAATATTCTTGATTCAGCTTCCACATATTCAGGTTTTTTTGCTTTTAAAAAAGTTAAATCTTTATCTCGAATAAATGCATATTCTTCAACTGATTCTGCTAACATTTCTCAATATTCAGAATATATTGTTAAATGAAAATAAATTTATATTTGCACCACTAATAACTGGCAAAAATTGTATACAGAAATTTTGGCATTGCATTTTTGTTAATTACAATCACAAGTTTCATGAAAAAGCAAGAACACTAATATACTTTTTTTCATACATTTTTGAGAATAAAAATGTAATCTTTATTCAAAGCAACGACAACAAGCGCATCTGAAATTCATAAAAGCAACTACCACTGTAACATCCAACAATAAAAATTACTCGGCACAAGATTTATCGAAACAAATACCGATTATAATTGCATCATTTTGAATATCATCAATAGAAACTTTTTTTACGTTTATGTCAAATCTTTTACATTTTTATTTCTGAAAGATCAGTGAGTTTTATGCAGAAAAAAAGCGACATTGTTGCAGAAAGTAAAGCACATCAATTTTGTAATTGTTTAAAGATTACATTTTTGTTCAAAAAATTGTATGTAAAACTGCCGAAAGTATATTAATGTTCTTGTTTTTTCATAAAACTTTTAGAAAAAAAGTTACAAAATAAGGTTTCTTAAATGTAACGTCAGATAATTTTTCAATAAATATTTTTTATTAGTCAAAAAATATGATACAAAATATAAAATATTTCATTATCACAACAATACAATATACATTTTTTCAATAATTTAAATATGGTTTTGTTGGTAAATCTGGTAAGGCAGATTCTGGGCGACTATCAACAGCTTCAGATTCATGATTTTCTTTATTAATTTTTGATGGATCAAAAACGAAAGACAGCTGTAAATCGATATTTTTTGAATCAATTGTTTCATATTTAAAGTCACCTCTTTTGCCTAAAATATCAATTTTTAAAGTTAAATAAATGCTTTTTAAATAAACTGTAAACTCTTAAAAACACAAACCTTCTATTTTAAGTTTATATGGATTAACGATATGAACTTCCACTAAACCTTTAGCAATTTTTTTAAAATAGCATTCAAACTTCAAATATTGATAATTTGGTAGAACAAAATTAATTTTTTCAAATTCATATTTTCCCAACATTTTTAAACGTTTTGAAGAAAAAAAGAGATCATAAGTGTCTTCAACATAATTAACTTCTTTGAATTCAATATTTGCATAGATTTCAAAATAAAGTTTAACAATACCGAATTGTCGTCCAATTTGATAAAGATTAAATGAATCTTCAGCTCTATTATATTTTAAATCCATAAATGAATTATTAATTTTTGCAGTAACTTTCGTAATTTCAAAATCACCTTTTCGATTAAATAAATAAAATGTACAAATACCATTGATTTGATGTCGATTATCTAATGAAAATTCAATTTTTCTATCAAATTTTACTGTTACAATATCATAAATTGGCCATAAAATTACGTTGGAGAAGAGTTTTGTCTTGAAAAACATTTTCGTGGCCACAAATGAAGTCAAAAATAAAACAAATAAAAAAAAAGAATATTGCAAATATTTTGTTAAAATGACCTTTACAAAAATAGCAAAATGATTTTTTCTCGAATTTATGGGTTTCTCATTTTTTCTGGTTTGTCTGTCATTTTATTTTTTTAAGAAAAAATGCTATATTTAAGTTATCAATATTTTTAAGTGTTTTTGCCAAAAACCTCGATGAAAAAGTTTTTCTCAGGAAAAATTTAAGGCCATTCACATTATTAAGCGAACAAAAAAAATTTACAAAAGTTATCAAAGTAATAAAAAATTAGCTTATTTTTTTTGTGAGACCTAATTTGTTAACACAAATCAGAAATAAAGTAAATTTCTCTTTTTTATTCTTTCATATTTTTGTTTATATAAAAATTATTTAAAATTTTCCATTCTTGTTCCGATTCTTTGTTCATTTTTATTTTTGCAAAAGGTTATTCATTTGCTGTATTCTTTTCGTTGCCTTGTTGTTTTATATTTGTACTTTTTATATAAACAAAAATATGCAAGAATAAAAAAGAGAAATAAAAAACTTTGTTAATTTTTATAACTTTACCACAAATTATATGGCTCAAAATTCTGTTTCATTTATTGAATGCAAACAATGCAAATCATTACATGATAAATTATGGTGTAAACATGGTCAACCAAAATGTTTTTCATGCTTTTCTCGACATCATCAAACATTTCTATGTCCTGTTCGAAATAAAAATAGTTAGTTTTTATCTAAAATAATTTATAATGTATTTCATAATATTTATAGCTCCAAAATTGTTTGTACCAAGAATTGATAAAAATTTGCTTACCCGATTTTTCAAAACTTTTGATCCGCTTGAACAATTTTCTATGGTTATTTCAATTCCAGAAACTTTGAATTTTCTTAGTTTAAAGAAAGTTCAAGTAAAGGAATTTCTTTGTATTAATAGTTTTACAAAATCTTCCAACGACGATACTGTTTTGGTTGTTGATGGAGAAGTCAGAATCCAACGAATTCTTTTCCATGATAAAACTTTTTTCGATTCAAATTCAAATGGTTACTGGAATTTTACGGAAGCTGTATCAAAAAAACAATTATTTATCAAAGCACGAGAAGCAGTATTAGAAAATGCTATTTTATCACTTGAATTTTTTTGTTTATTGCTTTCACCGATTACTAAAGTTCTTCATTGTTACAACCTAACTTTAACTTCAAATTTTACATTTACTGATATTTTAAAGAAATTGCCAAATCTGGAAAATTTATCACTTTTGGATACAAATGTTGTAATGGGAAATGAATGGGTTGAAGATTTAAAAATTTATGGAAAAAATATAATAAGATTAAAGATTGAAATAAACAATTGTAATTTTGATGCAAAAGAATTGGCAAAAATCATCAAAGTAAGTGCTTAAAATTGTATTTTTTTATTTGTTGAAAAGTTGTCAGAATTGTAAATTTTTTGGCCTAAAAAATATTCTAAAACTTTTTTCAGAAAAAAAATGCAACAATTAGTATTGGTTTTGATGAATCAACATGGGAAAATGCTTATTCATGGAGTTTTCGGACTTCAGAATATTTTACATTTCCGATATTTTTGTTTTTCGAAATTTTTTCATACTGTTTTTTTCATTTCCTTTCATAAAATTTGAATAAATTTTTTCATTTGAACTATAGATTAGAGCGTCAAGAAAAAATTCGTTGTAATTTCCAGTTATCTAACTTTTTTAATGTTGTATGTTTCAGAAAATTATAGTAGCAATAAGTATAGTTTGTGAAACAAAACATAAAATATAAACATATTTCATTTTTTAATTCCAAAAACACAATACAAATTTTTTTAATAATTTTGATAGGACTTTGTTGGCAAATCTTCAGCTTCAGATTCATGATTTTTCTTATTGTATTTTGTTGGATCAAAAACAAAAGAGTTGTAAATACATATTTTTTAATCGCTTGTTTCATATTTAAAATCACCCCTTTTGCCTAAAACGCCGCGTTTTAAAAAAATTGAAGTTAAATAATTACTATTTAAATAAACTTTAAATTTTTAAGAATACAAATGATCTAGTGAGAAAAAAAGTATGTGATACAACGGTTTTAACTGTATCTTCGTTATAAAACTAACTATAAATTTGGTAAGATATCTATTACACTCTAATATTTCTAATATCTGTGAAAAGAATGATTTAATTTTTTCGTAACTTATCAAAAATATTTTTTTTTATAAATTTTATTATCATATATCAGTAAAAGTAAAATATAACAGATAACATGCAAACTAATTAATAATTATTATATGAATCTTTAACGAAAAGCAGATTCTGGACGACTATCAATAGCTTCAAAACTTTCATAGTCCAAAAAATTTGCTGATGGATCAAAGATAAAAGAAAGGCGTAAATCAACGTCTTTGGAGTCATTTGTTTCATATATAAAATCACCCTTTTTACCTAAAATTATATGTTTTGGATGTGAAAAAAAATTTTGATATAATACCTTGAATTTTTACATCATGTGGATTAACGATATGAACTTCAACGGCACCTTTTTCATGCTTTTTAAAATAGCAATTAAAATGAACATAGGGGTATTTTGGCAAAGTAATTTCAATTTCTTCATATTCAAATAAATCCAACATTTTTGAGCTTTTTGATGGAAAATGTAGAACATATGTATCTTCGACGTAACAAACTTTTTTATATTCAACATTTGCAAGTACTCGAAATTTGAATGTAAGTGCATGATAATACAAATAATTTCGAAATTTAAAAGTTTTCTTTTCATTATCATAAGTTAGATCGCCTTTAATTTTATCATTAAAAATATTAAAACAGTTATAACTAATTTTAATAATATCCATATCAGATTTTAGATTATCCAAATGAAACAAATATGAATCAGCAGATAAGCATTCTGGAGTCAAAGTAAATTTTATATCTTTGCCAAAGTCGACGGAAGTTGGAGAAATAAATGACGGAGTGATTTTTTTGGTTAATTTTTTCTTAAAAAACATTTTTGGGCTAAAAATAAATGGGAAATCTAGCAGAAAAATGGATGAATGGAAAAGATAAAAAAGGGATAAATTGTGGATGATATAAATCTTTTTAAAAAAGGGATATTTCGTTATCTCTTTTAATCTAAGGTCAATCTCTAAGGCAAAGTTCTCATGATCAGTCGTGCAAAACAAAACAAATCCTTGTTCGTTTTCTATATTTTTTGTCACTATTTACTGGTTAATTACAGTGCCCCAACCTGGCCAAAGTTTCGGAGGGGGACATTTACTCTACGGGGGGGGGGGGGGGGCATCCGATATAAAA
>JAQIXH010000116.1:0-20775 GCA_034700145.1 Panagrolaimus detritophagus
TTGACTTTGTATAATTGAATTTCTCTAACATTGAAAATTATCGTTTTTGTAGAAATGGAATTAAAAAGTGATTGATAAAAGTATGTTTCTTCATTCATGCTACCGTTGTAATTTGTGAGCGAAATGGAATCAGATATCAAAGTAGTGGAGGTTTTAACAATTGGCAAAATTGGAATTGAATCTGCGTTATTGCTTAATTTTTGTGCCACAAACAATGGTTTTATTTGTACAAACTTTAAAGCTTTTTCCGATGAAAATCCAAATAAATGTTTTTCCAGGTCATTCAGCATTTGTACAAAACGTGAAAGCAAAATGAAATCAATTTTTGGCAGGAAATAATTTGGTACTGAAAATTTATTAAACAATATTAAAAACGAAGAATAGAGATATTTCTCAAAAAAATTATTATCATTTTTTAAATTTTTTTATAGCATGCTTGTAAGTGGCATACCCTGTAAAATGTGTTTCAAGAAAAAAATGTTTATAAAAAGCGCTAATGTTTTTCTGGAAATGTTTTTTTAAACGATACACATTCGGGACTCTCAAGTCAAAAAACCCATTTTTCTTTTTCTGTTGCATTACACTATGCCAAACTTGAAAATGGAAAAAAATTAAAATTTGAAAAGCAGAATACATGTTCTCTAACAAACTGTAATAATCTGCCTTAAAATGTATACCAAAATTGATGAAGAAAAACATGGAAAACTTTGATTCTCAAATTCTAATTTTGTGCATTTTTCACAAAGATTTTGCTAAGGGTTTGTTGTTGTGACATTTGACCCCATTTCACTTGACCTCGTGACTTTTATCCCTCGAAAAAAAAGAACAAAAAAATTAATGCAAATTCGAGTGGCCACAAATGTCGGGGCGCCATTTTGGCTTACAAATGTACGTAAACAAGACTTTTTAATTTTTGGATAGAATTTACCCTTGTAAAATATTGTTTTTTTTTGCACAATTTCTATTTAATTATGCGAGCAAATTTTATAAATTTTTACCTGTCAAATTTTCAGCACAATCTATTGTATGATGGTTAGTTGCAAAGCAGCTAAAACACCTCTTGGATGGTGGCCGACAAAATGGTTTATGATCATTAAATTGCCATTCAACATCTTCTTCATCTTCTTCCACATCACTACTATGGTTATGAGAAAATATGCAGGAAAAATTTTTAGCGAACCAATTTCTTTTCGTTTTAGATGAATCAATTGATACTTGTACCTTTTCTTGTTGCTTAACAATATTTTTGCACTCTGGACAATACGTTTTCCATTTAAAATACCTTTTTATTTCAGTTGTACCCTCAGGATAGGTATAACTTCTTTGACAAAAACAACAAGATATCTTTGGCGGCCGCTGTACATATCTTTCCACAGAACAATAATAATTTTTCGTTGAAATAATTTTCCTTTTCCGAGATATTAGAAACATTTTGCAGGCAAAAAATGCCAAAAAGTGAAATATTCTAAAAATTATAGATTAATTAAAAATTTCAATACGAAAACATTATTCAGTTTCAAATGTGAGAATATTTATCACATTACAAACATCGCGCATGTACTCTATCGAGCATGATTGGTGATCTATTTAGAACGTAATTATTCACCGATGATCTCTCTTTTTTTTTATCGAGGTATTTTAATTCAATACTGTGGTAACCGGTAGTTCCACAACTATTAGTTCCACAACTGTAATCTACTTTTATTGTATTAGGTGCAAGTACTCCTAACACGATTGATTGCACTTTCTCTCTTCGTTACTATTCGAGAACGCTCCAGCCTATTCGACGAATTGTGCTGTCGTTGCTCACTCCCGTTCCTTCACTTTGTTAGTTAGTTCTTGTCTTCTGTTTGATAGTTGTTTCCTTCTATCGCTGCTATATATTATTGTGTTAATAAATATTCTTCTTTGTAATAAAAGTTTGGTTATTACAAATACTTTTTTTTTGTCGCACATACTTTCAACCAAGATAAATAATTTTTCCTAAATAATACCACTTTCAAAAAATATAGCAATATTTAATGGTGCTCTGTGAGTCTTCACTTCGCCGATCAACAATTAATGAAAAGAAGATGGATAAATGCAAAACAGGACAAACAAAAATGGCAAATACGTTTTGCTTTTTTTTGCATGCCAAAAAAAGAGGGAGAAAAGAATGAAGGAAATTCTGCCACCTTTTTTACTATCTTCCCTCTCTTATTCCTTTTTTTTGCCTTTAATTTCTATAGAATAAAATATTAAGCAAAAAGAATAAAAGCGGTATTAGTCAATTTTCTTTTGTTTTTAAAAAGCGTAACAGTTGACAAAATAAATAGGTTCGTTTGTTTGGTTCTTTTTTATGAAAAAAAAATCATGTTAAGTTAATCTGTGATTCATTTAACAAACGGACTTTATCTTAAAAAAGTCGGTAATTTTCACTAAAAACCATAAAACGGCAAAAACAGCCGTTGTCGTTTTTTGTAAATTTTTTTTGGAGCTATAACAAAAGTTCAAAAAGATTTGTTACAATCCACTGAATTTTATATTCTTCATTCTTTGTAATCCATTTCTTGCCATTTTTTGTTATTCAATGTTTCGATGATTATCTTGGCGATAATTTAAAACCAACAAATACTTTTCTGTTTATTTATATGGGTTTTTATCCGATTTTGTAAAAATATCGTTGAATGCAAAAACAAATAAAATATTTAAAAATTCATTGATCGAAAAAAATAAAAATATCGTTTTTCAAAGAGATGCCGATTTTTTCCTTTAGAGCTAAGGAACACTTATAAAACACTTTTTTTGTTACAGCCCAAAAAGTAAAAGCGCATTTCGAAATCTCCGTTTTTACCAATGGTTTTCTTTCATAAGAAAAAATTTTTTCTAGATATAAGCCGTTTTTTGTAATTTTCAACTTTCACGTCGGATTTCAAAAATAAAAATCGACCTATGAAGCTGAAAATTGGTGGGTAGATTAATTCGAGGTCAATGATCACGAATTTGAAATTATTTGGCAGCTTTTAAAAAAAATTTATTATGTGAATATTTAATATTTATTAATGAATCGAACCTAAAATAGAAAATAAACAAAAATTGAGTTAAAAATCAACTTTTTTTCTGATTATTATTTATCCTTTTTGAAATTGATGATCATGAAAAACTTTATGAGTTTAAAAATATTAAAGTTTTAGAATTGAAAATAAACTAATGTAGCAGAAATTCGATTGAATATGGAGGAGCTTCTGTGTTATAGAATCCATGATTATGTCGTAAATAACCAACTCAAACTGGAACGAAGAATTTTAACTTCTTCTTCGTTATTACTTTTTTTAATTCGTGTTTTCTTTTCATTTTTAAACCTCATTACTATCTCGGAGATGATTAAAATATTGATTTTGACTAGCTTTGATAATTTGTCCAGCCGTTTTAGGTGAAATTAACGCGTGACCAAAAAAGAATGTATTTATACTAAATTATAGAAGGTCAAGGGCATGAAATTTTTTTGATTCATTAATAAATATTAAATATTCAAACATTTATTATGCTTTCTTCAGCCAGTGAAAAAACAGAAAAGTGGTTATCTTTGTCAAACAAGAAAACATTAGCTTTATTTTGATGTTTTGAAAAACTGTGTAACATTTTTTTGGTTATCTGAAAAGAAAAAGAAAAAATGTGTTTTAAAGTCTGTTTTTTCGATTATTTAAAAAAAATATTACAGCTATTTTTATTTGTTGAAAAAAAAAACAGAGAAATTTAGAATCATTTGCAGTATGTTATTTTTTATTTTATCTCATTTTTATTAATGTGTGGAAAAAGTAAAGGAAGTTTAAACAAAACAAATATGTGTGGCAAAGCCAGGGCTGAGTTGAATTTGGATAACGATGATACGTTTTGGGAACATTTTGATTCATCTGATTGCTTAATGTATTTACATCAAATTGATGGTTTTGCTTTTTATAGAAAATCAATAATATTAATTTTATTTTGCAGACATAGATGAATCTGATGCTGAATCTTTGAGTGAAGAGGCTCTAAATGAATCAGAAAATGCTTATCATAGGAATAAAACTTTATCATTGCTAAAGGTTTTCGCAATAGTTTATACGCATCCGAATTATAATTTGCAAGATTTTAGGAATTTCAAAATGAAATTGGTTCAGATACTTATGAAAAGTTAGCAAAACGATTCCCGTTAGTTGGAAATTCTGGATACTCCTTAGAAGAAATAAAAAATTTTCAGTTTGAGAATTAAAATTGATATGAAATGTGATTGAACTTTTTAAAAAATAAGGCCCCATATTATAATATTAAACGAATAAAATGAATATCATGTTTTCGGCGCAAGTTATTAAAAATACGAGGCACGTTATTTGTTAATAATTTCAAAGCCTATCTTTTGATATTACTTTAACTTAATTTTTAATGAATAAAAAAGTAAATAAAAAATGTAAATAAAAATATTTAGGTAAAAGAGGAGAATTAGTTTTCTCATTTAAAAAATTTTTTTTGCAGCCGAAAAAACAATTTCAACGATCGAAAGCAATTTATTCAAAAAAAACATTTTTTTTTCTTTTCTCAATATTTTTTCTCTATCGTAGTACATTGTATTACTGTATCAATGCCAGTCACGCTACTTATGGGAGCGATAAATAAAATTTCAATTTAATTAAATTTCAAAATATTAATTGGAAGCAATCATCTAAGGGAAATTTATCACTGGATGTTTTTCTGATTTCATATAAAAAACTTTGAAAGCGAGAGAAAATGAAAATCAGGCTTTTCGTGTCAAAAATGCAATTTTAATATTTGATTTCGACTTCTTTTTTTCTCTTTTGAAAGTGACGATTTACAAATTTCATTTTTGGGTTTTCCGTGCTTACAGGAAGTTGACTTGCGTATTTAGGCATTGAATGGGAAGGGTACAAGCAAATGAGTTTTCCGTGTAATCACAGTTCCGCCGTACACAATCTAATGAAATTGAGATAAAAAAATCTAAACTTTATTTTATTGATCGATGGATTTTTTACATATAAAAAACCGTTTTCGCATTAATACTGTTTTGATTTATTATGAAATTGTAAACCCTTACAAGGAATTAAAAATTTGCAATAAACAAAATATTCAAAAAAACATTTCATGGACAAATTTTTTGGTCAAATGAATAAAAAAATGATGGTTTAAGGAAAGGAATTATTTTAAAAGAGAGATGAGATTTCAAAATGCTTTTTTCGTCCGTTTTTTTTCTTAGATGTAACAAAAAGGTCTTTCTTTATTTGTGTTGTTTTGTTCCTTTTTTTAAATGGGATTTAATTTTTTATAGAGATAAAGGACGTTTTGGAATATGTTGATCGCTCTTTTTTTTCATGAAAATATATTCAAAATTTTAAAAAAATATCAAAATCATGTTTCCGTTTTTTAAACGCTATTAAATCTTAAAATGGTGTAAATGTTCATCGAAACTCTAATAATAAAATAAATGGTAAATTTAAAATTACAAATTATAATGGAATATTAAATTTATGATTAGTCATTTGATGAAATATATGGCAAAGATGCTAGTTTTAAAAAATATAAGTAAAGTAACCTAATTGTAGCGTGTAGATTCGGTACCAGGGTTGTCAAATTCCCTGGAAATCAGAAAAATCGGGAAATTTCCCGTTAATTTCCCGAAAACGCAATTTTGGTAATTCTGTTTTTTCAATACCTAAAATTACTAAAAGCTCGTAATTTGATAATTTTTTAATTTAATTTTTTAGTTAATGACTTTTTGTAACAAAAACAACCTTATTTTATGCTAAATGAGCTCAAAATAGTGAAAAGTTGCCTTTCTAACAAATATTTTCGGAAATATCCCTTTGACAACCCTGTTCGCCTCATGTTGTTACAGTAAGCTAGGGTCTATCATATTTATTATCAAAATTACATTCATATGGAAAGAGATGGAGATGGAAGAGGAAATTCTTGTGCCATGTTGAGGATTGCTGATAATGGAGGATGGCGGAGGGGAAAAATTTGTTCTTAAGAGTAAAATCAAAAAAGAAATAAGATTTCAAAGTGTTTCTCCATTTCTCCTCTTATTTTTGAGCAGTAATAAAGAATGTGTTTTTTTTCTTCTTCGATCGAAAGAAAATATCATTCTTTCTTTAAAAAACAAGCAGTGCTATTTTTGGCACTACGACAATTGCGCGGATGCAATTTGCGCACGACGTTTGCCCGGGGACAATTGCGCCGACGACAATTGCGCTGAAAAAATGACATTTGCGCCGAAGCTAAAATTTATTAAAACGACATGTAACTACATATGATTTTTGTGTGATAAGAAAAATTACGGGATTTTTGGCATATTAAATGATAATGTTCTTTAAAAAAATGCTTGCAAAGTTCAGACATTTTTGTTGTATAAATTTTTCGTAATTTACCGCCACGTAAAAGATAATGCTCATTTTTTCATTTTTTTAACAAAAAAAAAGAAAAAAAGCATAATGTCAAAGCATTTTTTGACTGAGCAGCTGATTCCAACGTGCATAATCAAATCATGTTTGCAAATTTGCGTCACTCAAAGCTTTTTCGAAATTTATTTATTTGAAAAAATATAAACGTTTAACAGTTGCAAATTTCTCGAAGTTTTTTTCATTAAACTGAATCATAGGAGGATTGTAAATGAACTCTTTGGTTGCAAGAATTTCATCAATGATTGCTTCAAGTCTGGCTTTATAAGCAACAGAAATTGAATCATCGAAATCGAGAAAAATGAGTGCAGTATATATTTTACTTTTTTTACTTAGAAAAAATGTAAGCCTTTTCGTTAGAAAAAAAGATTTTCCAATAAAACCACTAAAGGTTTGTTTTTGCAATCAACTAAAAAGTGTCACAAAAAATGGTCAACTTAGTCATAGATTCAGAATACCAATTGCAAAAGAATACTCAAATAACCGCTTTTTAAAAAGTAAAAAAGACAACTCCTGATTTTTACAATGTCTCTTTTAAAGCAAAGTGGAAGAAAGTATACACTTTTTTCCATTTTTTTATCTCCTATTTATATACACACCTACGAACAAAAAGAAGCAAACAAAGTCGTTTCACAATTATATCAAAAAAAAATCGGCAAACAGTCGACTAGTCACAGCTGTTGATGTCTTTTTTTGGATTTTTCTTACTTTTGACCTTTAATATTGATTCTTTTTTTTTCTTCTTTTTTCTGCTCTTTCTCTCTCGTTTTTGAGGCATGTGAAAAAAAAGTGGATCAACTTTTCTTTAAAAACAGACATTGCAAAAACCTAAAGTTGACCTTTGATTTTTAAAAGGAAAATTTTTTTGAATATTTTATTTTATATATTAAATAATGCTATCGTTTTTGCAAATCAGTGTTGTTTGAGTCACTGAAAAACAAAAAGCACAACACTGATCGCCATAGTTTTGTCAAAAAGACAATCAAAAAAACGTACCCTACCACACAAGGATTCACTGAGCCTATGCAAGAGTTGCTCGCAGTTGACATCTTTCGAAGCAACTTGCAACCTGCAATAAAGTCTCATACACTTCGTAAAGCTACCCCGGGTTCTTTAAAGGAAGCAATAACAAAAGCTTTGGCAGAAGAAGAGCTTCAAATGGAACTAACAAGAGAAGCTGTTTTCGAAGTTCCAATTTTAATAATAATCGTAGAAATCAAAATTTTCAAAACAATACTTTTCGTCAAAATAATAATCAAAATTGTATAGCCCGACTAATCCGCTTTTGATCAATTTGTTTAAAATCTGAATATTTTGTTTTTACCCATTTATATAAACAATAACAATCTGAAATAAACTTTCAAATGTTTGTAGAAATATATTTTTTGAGAAAAATGCGTAACTTATTTATTGATGAACATTATTAAATATTTCTGAATAAAACAATCTTCCGAAATGCTTTGGACCCCTTTGTGGCTTGATCGAAAAAAATTCTGCAGACGTCTTTGTGTGTTTCTATCTATTTTTTGTTTTTAAAGACTAAAACAAACAAGCGCAAGAAAAAATGTTTCGAAATTTATCGAAGACAAACACATAACCAATCATATGCAGAGTTTTCTGTGGATCATCATGATTTTTACTGCAAATTCTAATAATCAAGCCGGACTTTAAAAAAAGTGCAATTATTTGTACTGGTTTTTCTGAAATACCCTTCCTGCATTTATTTCAATCATTAATTCATTATTTGTATTTCATTGATTTGAACTCACATGGGAACCACAAGATATGTTTTTTCGATATAATCATGAAATATGGCCTACAGGCAAGGACAGACGATAGGACTAAAACGAACTTAAAAAAGCGTCGTTTTGCCAAAACTTTAATATGCTGCCAAAATGTTATTTCTCGGACATGACACGTAATATTTTAGGGAAATTACTTTGTACCCTAGGCCTTGCCTACAAGAGATTATATTGAAAAAATATATGTGGTGGTTTTGTTGTTAGCTTAGCTATTCTTTTTTTAAAGACAAGCTCTGACGACAATGTATTTTTTGGTTTGAAAAAGGAAAAAAGTCACAAACTATATTTGAGATTTCGATAGCTTTGGTTTAGAATGGAATTTTTTTTAAAATTTTAAAATAACGATTATGACTTTTTCATTTATCATTTTTCATTTTGCAAATATTTGTCATGTTTATTAAATAATTAAATACTTTTTTTCTTTTTCAACAATGATTTTATAATTAAATATTCAAACAATAGTAGTGCCTAAACAAGAAAAAGAAATTCAGCTTCGAATATTATATTTTTCTAATTTTACTTTTGCTTTTAGCAAAAATGAATAGTCAAAACAATTCGATGATTAAGCATTCTCAATACAGAGAAAAAAAATGTTTCACTTTCTGCTCAAAATGTTGTTATTTTTTATTTCAGTCTATAAAATAACAAATTGCGTATTTTTCACACCATTTCAGCGATCGACAAAATGTTTCATACTTTTTGTCGATTTTTTAAAGGCAGAAAAAAGTGTTTTCTTTTCTTTTTTTTCTTATGGAAAAAATGAGACGTTGAAACAAAATTGAATATATGTTTTACCAGCAAAAAAAGCTATAGAGAAGCTTTCGAAAAAGAAAATATTTTTTTATGTTATAATTCTTTAAATTTTTTATTTCGTAATTGATTTTTGTAGCCTTTAATAAAAAAGTACAGAAACTTAAAACAACATTATTTCGGTAAAAACTGAGTGACAAGGAGAACAAATTTTGAAAAATTCAATATTAAAAAAATAATTTAAAAACACCATCACAGATGATAAATTTAGCACCTTTGTTTATATAATAAAATTTGTTTTATAATATGTTCTGGCATTACTTAAAAAAATGATAGTATTCCTGACATTTTTAAAAAACATTACAGTATTTAATCGTAAACTAAAATTTGATTTTATTTGGATAATATATGAACTGTAAATGACTCTTTAAAAGATTCTGGTAAGAATGACAAATTATATAGCAGAAAGAAATGAATAATACGTTTTTAAATATTGGAAAATGCTATTAAACAATTTTTTTAGTTAAATATTTATCTTTCACTTATTTTGATTAATTTGTAATTCTTTCCTTCAAAACTTTTTATTAAAAAATGCTAACAAAATCAAATATTCAAAAGTTAAGAAAACAAAAAGAAACATAAAATTTCTGTTTTTTCATCGTTAATATTTGTTATGTTTCTTTTTATACACTCCTTTTTTAAACTAAAGTGTTTGAAAAAAAACATTTAAAAAAATGGAAAGTAAAAAAAAATGTTCGCACTGAGTAAAAAAACAATGTTTTTTTCGGAGTTTCGAAAGGTTAAAAACTGTTTTTTTGAAGAAATATTCGACTTTTTAGCACAATTAAACATTGTATTTTCAAGCAGAAACATGTCAAATTGCCAATTTTTGCCTGTGAGAAAAATTGAATGTCAATGTTTTTTAAAAAAAGAAAGTTTTCCAAACAGAGCCGACCCCAAAATCGATAAAATCCTTCGATCTTTTGCAACAGGCGGCAAAAGAACAAAAAAGATTGTGTTTTTACAATTTATTCTAGAATTAAGGTTTTTGCTTCTTCAAATTTTTTGGATGGCGTAAAAATGATCTAATAATGAGCTAACAATGGCGGAAGAATTAACCATTTTTAGGTCTTTCTTCCGACATTTTAATGCATTAAGCGTCGTTTCTTCCGCCATTATTTAAAAAAATGCTAGTTCAGGTATAAAATGAAGAATTCGTTTATATGATTTTGTTGTAAATAAGGGCTTATTTGAAACGAGAAAATGTTTGGCTGTTTGTTTGCCATTTAAAAGTTTAAGATTTGCAATTTTGTTAAAACTTGAAAATAAATATTTAAAAAACCTGCAATCTTTTTCTCACAAATTGCGTTTGCTAAATACACGATTATGGTTCTTTAAATGTAAAAAAATGCTAAAAGAAAAGAAGTTGTTCAAAAACCAAAAACGTTTTTTGGTATTTTTTATAAAGCATATTGATTAAAGCATACCAGTATTTACATTTTTTTAAACTTTTCCTAATCAGTGACAATCTATTAGCACGAGATTTTGGAATTTCACCATCGACATATTCTGTGGATTCTTTTTATGTTTCTTCGTTTGCCTTATCACCTTTTGACTTTGATTCATCATCATTTTTAATCGTTTTAGAACGCATTTTGTGAGAAAGTGAAGCATAGGGTGGCACAGAAACATCAATTTCATCGGTTTGGGCTATAATTCCGCCCATATAGGTAATTTAGGGCGTAGATTCCGAATTTTTTATTCCCGAAACCTGTTTTAAATGTAGTTTTAGAGATATCGCACTAGTGACATATACTTATCCCATTTCAGAATTTTTGACTTTTAGTTGTCATATATGGTACCATTCGATTCCTCTCATCGAGCTGAGTAAGAATAACACAGATTTTGTGCCAAAAACTACTTTTTTCGATGAGTTATGACCATTTGAAAATATGAGTTTTTGGACAAAACACCATTTTGTCAATACCCACCGGAAATTTTTTATTGCAGATTCGGATTCTACGGGTCCGATTACCCCTAGAGAAACATAGCTTGTCTTGAAATTCCGCAGCCCCGGTACTTAGATTTCGAGTCAAACATATTCCACTCAATATCTCCAACATCATTAAAAATTCATATCTTTTGAAATAGGTCACCTAAACACTTCTGGTGTCTTTTTTTATTAAATATAATGTTGTTAGAACATTTTGGGAAAGTTTCAGACCCCCAACATCAAATCTGACCATTTGCCATCAACTTGAATTTCATAATTTTAGCAACATGTCCAACATCAAAAAAATCGGATTTTTTGTTAATAATAAGCACTGATATGGCTTAAAAATGATAAATACTGATAACAGTAATGATATAAATGATTGCAAATTGGATTCTGAGCAATTTTGGCTTTTTATGAATTTTTTTAATTTCATCAATTTTTAATAAATATTCATATACGGTAATTGGACAAAAATTGCCAAAATTTGTTGGCAGAGACCAGTTTATTTTGGTCTCATTTTCTTCCTCACATAATTTTTCATCTATATGGAGCAAAATAAAAACAATAAACGGTTGGTGCGATACTTTTTTATTGAATAGCAGGCAAAAAAGTGCACCTCCAGCATAATGTTAGGGGTATTACTCCGTGAATTTAAAAAATATTGACTAGCGGTGACTTTTGTCATGTATATCTATGCTATAAGAGTTATCCTGGAAAGTTTCAGATCTCCCGGATAAGATTTAGGATTTTTGACAAAAGTGCAAAAATTAAAAAAATTTATTTTTTTTAGAGTAGTCCCAAAAAAATCCAAATTACCATAAATATCACGTTTAATGATTTGTTTTATTATTTTAGCTTGTGTTAAAGATTTTTTAAATGCAAACATATTTATTTCACTTGAAAAACTCGGGTTTTAAGACCATTTTCTTAATATACCCAATGTTGCTAATTTTTGAAAGTATATCTTGACGCGAGGTCGTAAAGCTACGTTTTCTCACAAAATGCGTTATAGTGACCTTTTTATCTGTGACAGTATTAACAGCTTCTTCACTTTCAAATTCAACAGAATCATTTTCAATAAAAACTTCACCGAACTTTTAATAAAATGGTTTGCCAACAAAAGCTCAAATTTCTAGCATTTCAAATGCCTTCAAACAAATTTCAACAACAAAAATTTATTTAGTTCAAAAAGTAAAGCAAAAAAAAATAACGGAAATACAGCGGAAAAATTAGTTTTTCAAATTTTTTGGATTATATTTTTTGGGTTTACAAATGTGGTCATTTTTTAATTTCAACAAATATTTTTCACCATTTTCTTTGGTATATAATCTTACATTAATACATTTTTTAAGCTTTTTACATTGAATACATTCAAAAAAATTGTGAGTAGATAAATACCGTAATTCATAACAAAGTTCTTTTTCTTTTGAAGTAAATACAATTGCTTTTGCTGGAATTGTTTCATCTTCACGATCAATAATCAAAAAATTTGAATGATTAATAATCCGAGCAGGAAATTCATCTTTAATTGGTTTACAAATATGTTCATTCTTTGAAAGTTTAATAAATTTTTCACCATTTTTTTCATTAACATGAATTTTTGCAGTAACACGACGATTTTTCCTTCTACAATTTAAACAAATAAAAGTTTCCTGAGAAGTTGAATAAAAATATTCATATATCATAGATTTGCATTTTGAATCAAAAATAACCAATGTTCCTTCTGGATTGCCATTTCTGCTTGGTCGAAATTCAAAATTAGGTAATTTTAATATTCTGTTATTATCGATTTTCAATCTTTTGGTCTTCGATTTTTCTTCAAAAGCGATATCTTTTCTTTCAAGGCGTTTAAATTCTGGCGTTTTAAATGTAGAAATTTTAACAGGTTTACAAATATGTTTCGACGGATCATGATTAAAATATTCTTTTCCATTCATTTTTGGTGATTGCATATAGCAGCGTTTTTCACGTCTTTCACAATTTAAGCAATAAAAAAAAATATTGAATTATCTTATGCCGCTTTGTACGCATTGAATCCCTCCAATGATAAGGGATATAATGATGTTTTTACGTTTGTTGACTGCAATTAAAAAGTCAAAGCATTTTTTTGTAATGAAGCAAAAAAACCTTTTTAAAAAAATTTATTTAATAAAGAGAATTTTTAACTTGATCAATTTTTTTATATTGGGCAATGTAAATAAAAATAGTCAGGATAGAGAAAAAAAAGAAAGATACACCAACAAAAAACATATTCATTACATTGTCTTCTTCTGTTACTTCAGGACCAATCGAAACAACTCTAATGAACAAAATCAGTAAAAGAAAACATGAAATAGATGAAAAAATCCAGCAATAAATTATTTTCTCAAATTTTGGATTAATAATGGATAAAAAATTGTTCAAATTTTCGGTGATACATTTGTCCCAAATTTTTTGTTGAAAATTATATTTCTCGTTGATTTCGGAGAACTTTTTTCATACGATTTTATAATCACGTTGAATGCTTGCTGTTCTTCTTCTGCAGAGTTATGAAGAGATTTGTGCATTTCAAATTTTTTTAAATTCTAAAAAAAATGCTTCTGATTAGAGTTGTTAAGTACAAACCTTTCCAGGGCAAATTTCTAGGTTTTTAGAAGGAAATTTTCCTTGTGAGTTTCTAGTTTTGCATAAAAAGGACAATATACATCCGTCATCGAAAATTTTTCATTTTTCTTTTAAACGTTAATACAATCGTATATTTTCGCTTAATGTGTATCCAATGATCGATACAGAATTTTTTTATATCCCTTATGTCAAGAGTTATCGACTTCAGAAGGCAAGCACCTTGAGTCAAAAATGGCCAGATTTCTAGCCCGCAAGCAGCAATTTGATGTCTCTGTGGTTAACACGCTGCGCTTGCAAAATTGAAGAAAATGCATGAAAAATTTCAATGCCCCATTGCAACCAAATTCTCTTCATTTTATTTTCGTTCAACGAATGAAAATGAAAAGTGCGACTGGGCATTGAAATTTTTCATGCATTTGCTTCACTTTTGCAAGCGCAGCGTGTTAACCACAGAGACATCAAATTACTGCTTGCGGGTTAGAAATCTGGCCATTTTTTGCTCTCTTTCTTGCAAAAAAATTGCAATGAGCGTCCCTAAATATATAAATTAGTTCTGATTCCAAAAATTTGCTTACATTTTTAGCTTCGTCGTTTTGATCATGCAATGTTACAAAATTTGAATATGTGGTTTGATTGGGGTAACTACAAAAATTCGTAAGAGCCGTTGTAATTTCTTTTACTTCCACTATAAATATGGCTGCCACAAAACCGTTGAATATCAATATGGTAAGACTAATTAAAAGAAATATGAAGATTCGGCCTGCAATGTCTCCAGCCCATACCCGTGTTTCGGAATCATTACAACGGTCTTTACAAAGATGATAGTTTTCTTTCATTTTTTTCAATAAAATATTAATAAGCTCAAAATAATAAAATAGGAATGGCACAAATAATGATTGTCTATAGATTAAGGTTTTAGTTTTAACAAAGAAATTCCTTAAAGGGCCGTTTAAGAAGCACTTCAATGGTAATATAATTTCAAAGAATAAGTGTAAAAAGATTATAATGCCCTAAACATGGTGCTTGGAAGATTTGGGCCGCTTTTTTTTCTTTCCTAAAGGCAAATTTCAAGTTATCGGTTTTTTGCTTTTGCCAATAAACAATAAAAATGAAGAGGAATAAATGCGCGCCCAAATAATAAAGCATACAAAAAAGTAAAGTTAACTTTATTAGCAAAGTAAAAAACACAGGAAAACACAATGTTAAACATAAAAAGTAAAAAAAACAACAAAAGCATTAAAATGAAAGATAATAAAATCTTTGATTTGAATTTTGATAAATAGGAAAAGAATGATTGAATTGTTGTTGCATTTGTTGAGGAGGTGGTTGTTGATGGAATTGTTGATTGACAGAAAAATATTGTTTTTGAAGTTGGCGAAGTTGCTAGCTAAAAAACAAAATTGGGAAAATATTTTGTAAAAAACCGGTTTACTTTGATAAAAGCTGCCAATATCTTTTGGCATCTTAAACTTTTTTGAAAAAGGCAGATTGGTTTTTGTTAGAGGAGCAGAAATAAAAAAAACGTGCATTGAAACAAAGCTTTTTGTTATATTTTGCAACTTTTCCAACCCCGTCGAATTTTGATCCTGACTGACTGCCTTCAAGGCAGTGCCTTGGGCATTTTTCTCGTTTTCGCCCCCCTCAAAAAATTCATTCACAAATTTGTATAACATAAGTGAGTTAACGTTAAGAGTTAAAAGGGTGGACGGGTGGGTTGCGCGAGCTGTTGCTTTTGTGAATGAATATTTTGAGGGGGCGAAAACGAGAAAAGTAACACAGCCTTGTTGAGGACATTTTTTGTGCCAATTATTTTTGTCATTTTTTCAAACATTTGAAAACAACCTTTGATACAAATTTTAATATAAAACAGGTGATATTTTAGATTAAAAGTTGTAAAAAAAACATTATGTTTTATTTCTACCAGAGCCCAAAAACCATGAAAAGAAAATTACAAGGTGTTAATATTAATAAATAATTACATACTAAAAAAGGGTACACAGCGTAGGCTTAATATGTTTTTTTTGCTAAGCAACATTTTTTAAAAGTGCTTTAATTTAATTTATTTATCAAAACAACCATTAAAATAGGACGATCAAAAATCATTTTGTCTGAAAAAAATGAAGGATAATAAAATTTTTAATCTGAATTTTGATAAATAGGACAAGATTGATTGAATTGTTGTTGCATTTGTTGAGGAGGTGGTTGTTGATGGAATTGTTGATTAACAGAAAAATATTGTTGTTGAAGTTGTGGAATTTGCTAGCTAAAAAACAAAATTGGGAAAATATTTTGTAAAAAAAATGGTTTACTTTGGTAAATGCTGCCAATATCTTTTGGCATCTGAAACTTTTTTTGAAAAATGCAGATTGGTTTTTGTTAGAGGAGCAAAAATAAAAAACGTGCATTGAAACAAAGCTTTTTGTTATATTTTGCCACTTTTCGGACACCGTCGAATTTGATCCTGACTGACCCCCTTACTGACTTTTCTCGTTTTCGCCTCCCTCAAAAAATTCATTCACAAATTTGCATAAAATCCGTGAGTTAACGTTAAGAATTCAAAAGGGTGGGTGAGCGCTTGCTTTTATGAATGAATTTTTTGAAGGGGGCGAAAACGAGAAAAGTACCATAGCCTTGTTGAGGACATTTTTTGTGCCAATTATTTTTGGAATTTTACCAAACATTTAAAAACAACCTTTAATACAAATTTTAATATAAAACAGGTGATATTTTAGATTAAAAAAGTTGTAAAAAAAACATTGTGTTTTATTTCTACCAGAATCCAAAAACCAAGAAAAAAAATTACGAGGTGTTAATATTAATGCATAAATAATTACATACTAAAAAAGGGTACACCGCGTAGGCTTAATATGTTTTTTTTGCTAAGCAACATTTTTTAAAAAGCTTTAATATTTCTTTATCAAAACAACCATTAAAAAAAGGAGAATTAAAAATCATTTTGTCTGAATTATTATGAAAGGTAGTACATATGTCAAATAATAATATTACTCAAGATACTTTTACTCTAGAAGATTTAGATGCTGCTGGTAAACGATTACATATAAATACTGTTTTAGTATTTATTATCAATGGATTCTGTTCATATCTTATTATTTTTTATTCAACAAAAGCAATGAATGAATATAAGAATTTTTTATTTCTTACAATTATTTCTTCAACAATTATGGATACACATTTTTCATTTATTTGGGGTCCAATTCCAACTCCACCATTTCCAGGTGTTTGTTCAGCTGGTTTTATTGGCAGCAGAATGGGTCATTTTTGGGGCGAAACTTTTCAACATGTAAGTTTTTTTCAGCTGGAGTTGTTTCTTCTCTCTTCAAAATTCAGGGCCAAGGCCCGAGCTTTAGATTTAGGTCCTTCTCCTAGAACAGGGATGTGCGGAATTCCGCTTCCGCTTCCGTAAAATATGAATTCCGCCCCTTTTTTTTACTTCCGCTTCCGCTGAAAAAGCGGCGGAATTCTGTAAATTTATTTCATAAGTTTTTCGTCAATTTTTATTAATTTTTTAACCCACGCGCGCAAAAATATCTGCTTCTAAATTTTATCTGCTTGCAATTGGAAATCACGAAGCAAAAAAAATTTGAGAACATAATAATACTTGAAAAAAAATTCCTCTTCTGATTCCGCAAAATACGGAATTCCGCCTTTTTTTCAACTTCCACTTCCGCTTCCGTTCAACAGATATGCTTCCGTTTAGAAATTTTACTTCCGCACATCCTTCTCCTAGACATGTGCAAAGGCACTGTGGGGCGCTTGTGTCCCCCGCATTTTTTTCTGACAGAAAAAAGCAACAGAGGTATACTGTAAAAAATTAAACTTTTTGTAAACTTTTACTTTTTTATCCTATTATATGTAATTTTTTACGGAGATTCCAAAAATCCAACTTTTGGATATTACTTTTCCTGCAAAATAATGAAAAATATCAGAGAAAACCTTACTTTTTTCCGTTTTTTTTAAATTGATACACTACGGCTCTTCGAGGCGGATTTCGGGATTACGTCTATTCGATACAGAATTTTTTTCTGCATCTGATTGTATTTTTAAAAATTCCACATATGTGAGCACAAAAAAGTCTGCGTCTATGGGGCAGTGGTGGAAGCGCTGCGTAACGACCAAACGGTCAAAGGTTCGACTCTAGCAATCGTAAACTTTTTTTTAAAAAACTGCTTTTATTTTTGGATTTTCCGTAATCGAAATTTTATTTTTGGAATATGTACCAAAAATAAGCCTTATTTTTACTGTTAGCAAAAAAAGTGTTTAATTTTATGCAAATTTTTTAGATATTATTTCATTATACTTTTAGTTTTGTTGGATTCTCACTTTTATTGGCAATAATATATCGATATTATGTATTAACAGGAGGAACAGAATTTTTGTCCACTTGGAAGGGAATAATTATTATAACAATAACAATCATAATTTATCCATCAATTCCAACCATAACTTTATTACTTGCAAATGTAGACAAGAATTATATGTTATCAATTATTGCTGTTGAAGCTGAATATTTGGTTGATATTTACGAAAAAGCAGCATGTGCAGGAGCAGATTTGAATATATTTTTTAAAATTTATCTTATTTCAACTGGATTTCATGTTATTGGTGTTTATGGTACAGCTGTATATTTTGGATTAAAAGTTCATCATTTATTAAATGAAAAAAAATCAGCACTTTCAAGAGCAACCTATAAACTTTCTCGTCAAATGTTGATATCTCTTGGAATTCAGCTTACAATACCATTAATATTTTTGGTATTTCCAATTATAAATTTATTTGTTGTTGTTTTATTCAAAATTCCAAACGCTAAAAGTAATTTGTCAATAATTTTTATTAACATAATTCTCAAATTCATTTTTTTAGATCTTTGCATTTATACATTTCAAACAATTTCATTTCATTCTATTACAAATTCATTCAGTATTATATTTATAATAAAACCATATCGAAATGCTTTTATCAATCTGATGTGGAAAATTTTACCAGAAAAATATCGGAAAAATGAAGTTTCAATTTTGCCACCGCCTTCTTCTGTTACAAATTCAACCGCTTTTCGAAGATTTTCTCAAAGGCAATGATGAAAATGGTAAATAAAAATATGCATATTATTAAATGCACAAAACTACAAATAACTTGAAAGTTTAATTTTTTGGACAAATTTGTTACCAAATAATTTGGGAACGTTGAAACTTTTATTCAACCTTCTCTCGATATTTGTTTCTACCAATGACGTTTATGAGCTATCGACCAAAACACATATCTGTTAACCGAAAAATATATTTCCTTTAAATGTTTATAACTTATCTAATATTGTGAGTTTAAAAAGAAAACTTTAAGAAACGACAAATAATTAAACTTTGATATATTTTTCCTTGCACTCCAAAAACATCTGTAAAAAATTTTTTTTGAAACAATAAAGCAATTTATGTGTTTGCCACACAAGATCAAAAAAATGCGCAAAATAAAGTCACATTTTGTTTTTACCGTTACGAATATTTGCAACTATAATATTTCTGCGTTTGAAAGATGGTCCCGAAAAAAAAATTGATAACTAATCTTTGAATTAATCATTGTTTCTAACAGTTGATTTTAGTTAATATTTACTGCATAAACAATTAATATAAACTAAAATAACACCTGCAGAAACTGTTTTCGTATTAATACCATATCAACTCAGTATGAAGCTGTAAATACTTATTAGCGTAATTAAAAAATAGCTGATTTTTAAAGACAAAACATTCAAAAAAAAATATAATAGACACATTTTTAGCAAATTTTTTGATCAAACAGATGAAAAAATGATGGTTTAAAGAAAGAAAATTATTAAAAGAAAATAATTAAAAGAAAAGAAATTTCGAAACACTTTTTACTTCAGTCATTTTTAAGCCATAAAAAAAGAACGTTTTTTATTTGCATTCTTTTTTTCATTTTTCGTACAAGCTTTTCTTTTTTCAGAAACGGAACGAAATTTTTTTTTCTCCGACTACAGCAGAATAAAATTTTTACATCCGCCAAAAAAAATTGTTTTTACCAAATTAGCTCTTCAGCTTTTAATTCCTAACCCATAAATTTTTTAATATTTGATTAATTTTTGTATAAAAAAAAATTTATTCGAAATTGTGTAAAAACTTAAAACAAATTTGAAAATAATTTTCTTTTTTGATAAGGATGTTTCAACCATATCAATATTTAAAAAATGAAAGGTATAATTTGAATAACAAACAATCAGAAATAGGGTTGTTCATTCCCCTTCCCCGGGGAATCTCCGGTGAATGAAACGGTTTCCCCGCAAAAGTTTTTTTTGGCTTTAAAGAATAGAGATTGTTTTTATAATATATAATATTTTTCAATACAAAAATAACATAGAAATCGTCAAAAACTAATAGAATTACCCCTTTTTTATATTTTGAAGCCCAAAATGCTTTAAATAAAGAAGTTCCAAAAATATTCGCGATGTTACTGAACTTCAGGATACTGTAGACAACAATTAACTTTTATTTTTGTTGTTTTAGCTTTTGTTTACTGTTTAAAAATATATCAAAAATAAAAAGAAGCTTATTCAAAATGGAAGACAATATTAAAAATCAGTCAAAACAGCATTTCGGGGAATCCCAGAGGAATCCCCCGATTTTTTGGATTCCCCGGGGAATGAACAACGCTAATCAGAAAACATTTGACTAAAACAACCATCATTTTGAAAAACAATGCAAAAATCGTTTGAAACATTGGCGGTGTAACTTTCAAAGATATTTTTTTTAAGAGTGCAGTCAAAAAAGATTTATTTTTTAAGTTTTTTTTTATAAGAAGTGACATTTTAAGAGTTATTTTTTAAGAAGTAACATTTTAACATTTATTTTTTTAAGAAATAAATTTTTAAGAAGTAATATTTTAACATTTATTTTTTATGATTTATTTTTTAAGAAGTAACATTTTAAGATTTATTTTTTAAGAAGTAACATTTTAACATTTATTTTTTTAAGAAATAAATTTTTAAGAAGTGACATTTTAAGATTTATTGTTTAAGAAGTAATATTTTAACATTTATTTTTTAAGATTTATTTTTTAAGAAGTAACATTTTAACATTTATTTTTTTAAAAACTCATTAACGATTTTCATTATTGCATTTTTTAACTTTGATTATTTCGTTCCATATTTCATTATATACCACTAAAA
>JAQIXH010000117.1:0-20755 GCA_034700145.1 Panagrolaimus detritophagus
AACATCCAATGTTTCTGGAGCATGTACCAAGAAGCTAAAAAATTAAAATCAAGTGATGATGCTGCATGCATTTCTTCTGCTGCAATAAGGTGATATGATCAATGAACATTATGGCCAACAAATGCAAGATTGCCTAGGGATTGTGATTCAGATTGTGTATTGGAACATTGTACTTTACATGTGGCATCAATTTTTGATTGCTAAAATTGAAAATTTAAAGTTTCAGTGTTACCTTCAGGATTGCATTTCATGGCAGCTGTAGAAATATCACAAGTAGTATAAGCCATTGGTGTACCAAAATTGGATTTGCATGTAGATTGTACTTCAGCACCAGCATTACAATTATAGCATCCGATAATTTTATTAAATTTTACGGAGCATTTTGAATTTGTTATGGCGGTAATTACTTTGGGATGTTTAAGCACGAAATGTTCACTCTAGTTTTAAGCTTATTCTTTGACCCTTTTTAAACCATGTTTTTTTTCTGTCTGTGATTTTTTTCGTTTAACTTCGAAACTTTTTTTTTATGTTTTTATCACAATATTTTTATGATAAGTTTTTTTAGAAAATGTTGTAACATTACAACTTTTATCAAACACTTTTCCGCTATACCGTTCTCTTGAAATTATTTATAACAATATACATGCATTTTTTGATAAATTTTTAAAATTAAGTAAAGCGCTGTTATGTACAAATTTAAAAAAAGAGATCAAAATATTGCAAAACCGAAAGCAAAAGCTTAATCATCGCTTATGGGTACAGTGAGACAACTTGTTGTAGCAGATGTATCGGAACTTTTGTGACGAGTTTGTGACGATAATTGTCCGCCACTATGATTTCTTACAATAGCGGCACATGAATTTGTTGCAATTAATGGTTTATGTGCAAGTTTTTCACATGCAGTATTAATTATAATACTGCATGATCGAGCTGTTGTTTGATTTTGATGTTGTGATGCTCGAAGCATATTTTGATTTGTTACTTTTCCTAGTACGGCAAGTCTTGCACGTTGTGAATCATTTTTTCTTGATGCTCGAGTTTCAACTGTTTCACTCAAATATCGTGTAAATTCATTTGGAATTTCATTATATTGGTTAATTTTATGACCTAAAATTATTTCATTCTCATCTATATTAAATGCATTTTTAATTAATTACCTGGTATTAAAGACAGTAATTCTTGATGAAAAGCCCACATTGCATATCTTATTTCAACGAGTCGACTGGCATAAATAAATCCGTCAACAACTAATTTCAAAACATTAACGAGTTGTGAAATTACTCCAACATAGAATGCATTAATGGGTTTTAAATGTATTAAACATTCATTACAAAATAATACATATTGCATTAGCGTTGGAAGCCAACCAATTACCGCAGAGCCTGCCAAAAACATTATAGTAACGAGTAATCGACGACTTGATGTTTTCTTTGTTTTTGAGCTTGTTGAGCTTGTTAAAATTGGATTATTTGATACACGTTTCATGTGTATAAAAATATGCAAATAAAGGATTGAAATGATAAAAACAAAAAGGATAAATGGTGAAACAATAACAACACGGACTCCAAGGAGTTCTAAAAATATTAGATTTATTTTCAAAAATAAGGTTTACAAAACTCAAAAAAATTTTGTGCAAGGTATCCATAAATACTTACGAAAAATTCTTCCACCTTCGCAACCATTTTTTGAAAAAAAGCCAAATGCTTTATCTGCTCGAAATCCACCAGGTACAACAGTAAATAATATTAAAAATGCAGTAATTGGAACAATATAAGCTAAAGCGATTGCAGTTTTTACGATTGTTGTTGTAATAATTGTTCGATGTAACGGATATACAATTCCAATATAATGATTTAAAGCTAATGCAAGAAGATTGAAAACAGATGCAAAAAATGTTCCAATTTTGAAAACCTTCAAAAAGTAAATTATTAATGTTCGTAGAAAAAACTTCGATTAAAAAAAACATACTTCAATTAAAAGTGTAAAACAATTTGATATAACTGATCTTTGATTTAGCAACGTTGGTAAAATAATATTAATTAAATTGCTTAAAATATAAAATAATGCGCAAGAAGCATCTGAGGCTGATAAGCTTACACAAAGTTGAAGATTTACTCCAACTGGACGTCGAAGATACCGTGAACACTAAAATATAGTAAATTTAATGATATTTAATATTTGTTTAATAAAAAATATTTGGCAACAAAAAAAGTTTTGCACTTTGTGTTTGTTTTTGAGATTATAATAAAGAAAATATGCTTCGAAGTTTGGAAAACAAATACGAAAAACTCTGCGGACATTAAAGCCCTAGGGGCCCTAAGGCAGTTTTATCCAAGATGATGTTAAGAACCCATAATTTTCCGATGCTTATTATCCTTTAAAAAATATAAACTTACATTTAAAATATATAAATTAACAACTAATGCAATAAATGCAATAATTGTCATAATCATTGAGGCTTCAAAGATTGGAAAATATGGCATTGTTGTTGCTTCGGTTATATTTAATTTAACAACTGTAGATGGTTTAATTGTTGAAAACATATTTATTGAACTCTCCATTCCATTTGGGGATATTGAAGATGTTAGAAGAAAATTGAAATCAGCTGATGTATTGTGTTCAATGTATGTAGTTGTTGGATTCATTGCATTTGAATTACTACTACTACTACTCTCGTTGAAAAAATTTCCGTCATTCATTTTTAAACTAAAAAGTATTAAGGCGGAGATTATGCAAAAGAAGAAAAAAAAAGAGAACGCCCATGGGACTATGAAGTAAAAATAAAATTTTAAAGTAAGATTTCACCCAGAAAATAGGGTTAATTTAAGAACAAATGGAATGTATTAAAAGGTTTATATGCTTTGAAAAAAACAAAAAAGGATGATCTTTTTTAAGGTACAAAAATCGAAATTCTTCAAAAATGAAAGCACGAAATATTCACGAATTACGGTAGCACATAGTATTAAAATCATTAATAATAAAAAAATATATTTTAACAAAAAAAGGAAAAAAAGATACAGGAAATGAAATGCTGATACAAGATTTTATTAATGATAGTTTCATTGCCCTCTCTCTCTCTTCCAAAAAGAAAAAAGCAAACGTAATCTTGAATCATAGAAATGATATTTAACAAAGTGAAATGTTTATTTCATTGACTTTTGAAGCAATGAAATAAACATAACATACTATGACAAACGTGAAAAAAAGTCTTGTTTCTTTCTGTCCTATGTTTTATTTTATTGAATTAAAAGTTCATAAAGTCATTTAATTGTTTAAAAACTGACGCTTTTTATCATTTATTTATCATATTAAACTCTTAAGATGATTTTGTATTTATTGTTTTATTGGTGGAAATTATGAACTAATTAATTATATATTGTTAATAAAGAGGAAACTTCACATAAAGCTATAAAAACTATTGTTTTTGTACTCAAAAATTACTCACTTTTGAATTTCTAAAAAATTGTGTTTTCACTCAATTGAATTTGAAAAATTTTTGTACCAAATTTGTTTTATCTTGTGAAATAATGGAACAAAGATAACAAAGCAAAAATGTGAATGTCAAAAGAATATCTCTCATATAAAAATTCAAGACACAAAATTAAAAGAATACTGTGAAAGAAACGTAAAAATGGCCAGAGATTTTGCTTAAAAAATACGATTGAAACTTCGATATTAAAAACAGTATCAATTCATTGTTGGCTTTATAGGGTGATAATTATTTTTATTGCTAACTTTTTCAATACTTATTCCACAATTTATGCAAATTAATTTGTCATAAGACCAAAAAAAATGTTAAATTTAGGTTGCACAGATAATCGTTATTTTAGAGGGAGGACAAGTAATTATTATCACATTTTTTTTTCAAAATTAGGATGTAATTGCCAGTAGCGGAAAAGATTTCAGGTGATATAAAATTATTTTATGCCATAAACTGTTTTAAAAGTAATGCATTAAAGTTTATTAAGTTTGAAACAATTACAGTGCAATTAAATGTGTGAAAAAAAATTGATTTAAGCACTAGGAAGTTGATAGTCGATTATATTTTGATAAAGTGCAAATTTTAGAAATCATTGGTTTAATAAAATTTTAAAAAGTTTCTGCTATGTGCAAAAAATGTTGCGTTAAAAAGAGAAAGTAGTTAAACGCAGCTTATTATCTGCCAATGTGTTTCCATTTTTTAATTTTTAATGTTTATAGACCATTTTTAAACGCAGAACTTTAAATGCACAAAACTCACAGTAATCTAATTGAAGCAATTTGAAACAAGAGATATGGAAATTTAATTACCCCAAAGAAAAAAAAATTTTTTTCCCAATTATAAACCGGGATTTATTTTACTTATTAAATAATTACGTCAAACAGCCGATGTTTAATGTTTTTCTTGAACACCTTCCCTTCTTATAGTATTAAAAGTTGCAAAACACAAAAAAAGGGATTAAAATTTTTTCTTTTTTGAAGTATTTTTGGAAGTTGAAGGAGTACAACAAAGAACATTTTACGTACTAAATTCCGATAGATTTAATAATGTCATGGGTGCTTTAAAAAAGGAGATCTATTGTTAGAATTCTTTTTTGCGTGTATTTTTTGCTAAAACTCAATGGACTTAAAAAATCATGGTTCAATGTTCTTTAAAATTTATGATGCAAAAGTGTAATAAACTTTTAAAGGATACTGTAATCATTAAACATTCATTTTTTAAAAATGAGTATTATAAAAATTATATTAAAAATAAAGCTATGTTAGTTTAGCCACATAAGAAAAAATCAGTGAATAACATCATTTACCATTTGTAATGAAAGCCATAATTAGCATAAATAGTAAAAGATGTTTTTTACTCTTTCTTAATTCTATAAGATATATTATTTACTTAAAAGCTCCAAAAAGCCTTTTTATTTTTAGTAAAAGGAAATGAAAAGATTTTCTGCTATTTCTTAGTAAAAAATAAATTAAGACTAACACAGCAAAAAAAACTACTGTATGTATTAGAATGTTTTATGAACATTCTTTGTTTAAAGTGTTTATGCGATGCGATGAAACTACTAAAAAACATATAAAATAGATTAAAAAATGCACTCATATTTTTCTTTCACAAACCACTTGGCTTCAAACCAAAAAAGGGAACTCATTTGGCTTTCCGCCAACTCAAAAATTTATAAATAACTACAAATGCATTCAAGCATAATAAATTTTAAAAAAATTACAGTAATCTCGGATTGGTTAAAAACATTAAACAAAGTTTTAATTTAACTTTTGCAAAATGCAAAAAAGAATTCCAGAAAATAATCAAAAGAAAGCATCAACTCTCTCCATAATTTAAAAAAAAATAGGAAAAAAAGGATAAAAACTTTTAAATGCCCTCTTTTGAATTGACGTCCTCTTTTTAAACTCTAAGAAAAAGATGCAACATAAATAATGAATATAGCGTATAGTTTAAAAACTAATTTTTTATTCATTTTTGATGAGAAGACAAGGTTTGCTGGTTGGTTATAGATTATCATAAAGATCTTTTTAAATATATATATTCTCAGAAAGCAATGTGACTATTCAAAAAAATGTTTTATTATAATTACTTTTCAATATTAAACTTTGAGAGAAGGCGGAATAATAAATTAAAAATAAAACAGAAAAAAACACAAGAATCCCAGGTGAAAGGAACTTAGGTATTTTTTTTTCTCTTTAAAGGGCAACAATTCGAATTAAAATAAAACGCGTCATTGGTGTTCTTTTAAAAAAACTGCATTTAAAAAAACATCTCCATGGGAGATAAAAAAAATGCAAACAAACGGTTAAAATAAAAATTCAAGTTTTTTATATTGAAAAAATACGAACTAATTATTTAAAATAACAAACCTCATGGCAAAAAAATTTAGATGCATAAAGGCATTTCAACGAAGAAAAACATAGCTAATAAGTTTTTAAAAACGCTGAAATTTAAAGAACGTGAATAACCGACTCAAATAATCTAATATAGAAAATTTTAAGGCTTCACAAAGGAGCAAAAACATTTGTTTGAAAAGATATATTAAAATGAATAAATCCTTATTTTTTTCGTTACAAATTTTAACATAAAAAAGGCTATATGATTTTTTAGAAAAATATATTGCTGTTCACAAAGACTTTGTTAATTAGGCACATAAATCACTTTGGCTTTTTAGCTTGTCTTTTTATCGTTATTCTTAGCATATATCTTTTTTTTCTTCTAATCGAATTTCTAAAACTGATCCAAAGAATGATGTCATTATTATATAAAATCATCATACTTTATCAACATTAAATACGTAGTTTTAAAAAAACCCATTTTTTATTAACGTTTTAAACTTTTTAGAGGACGTGGCGCTCTCAAAGACACATGGCAACAGCTGGGCCAAAAACATTTCATCTATAAACCAAGTTTTCTTTCTAACTTTGATTCGAAAAAGCGGCATATGATTTTGTTTAAAAAAACAGTCTATTTATAAAATGTAAGATCTTGTCTTAAACAAAAAAAAACTTTATCGTTTGCATCACATTTTTTAAAAATAGTATCCTTTGAAATCTAAGTTCAAATCAGAAACAAACACAGAATGCTTTTAATGCAGAAACTTAAGATTTTTTATATGAATCTAATTAAAGCAGTTTAGAAAAAAGGCCTGCAAATAGTGTAACCCATTTTTGAAAAGAAAAACCCAATTTCTTATTAGTACCTTATTGCAGAAAAAGAAAAGCAAATTAAATATGGAAAAAAGAATTTGATTAAATAGTATCATAATTTTAAAAAAAATTAGTACGTGACAAAAATTTAGTTAAATGAATTTTTGACTTTTATTAAATGTGAAATAAAGTATTCTTGGTTAATAAAAACGTACTTTTCTCAAATATTATGAGAAGAAAAAGAAAGAAGGGGGAAAGGAAGAGGATATCCGTTTAAAGGGAAATAAATATTTGTATGACAGAAGAAAAAAACCACTTAAGATAGCTAGGAAAAAAATATGTATGAGTGGAACTCTATTTAAGAAAGTCAACATAAACTCGAACTAAAAATAGCTAATAATAGTAAAAACTGACATGTCAAGGAGATTAATAATAAATGCAAAGAAGAAAAATACTGTAGCTAAAAAGGGTGATGTTTAAATTTTTGCAAGAAATGCTTCCATTTTTATGGCGTCAAATTCCAGAGATTAAAGCCCTATTTTAATGTTCAAAGAAAAGAAAAAAAGAGCTGGAAAATACGCAAAAAAAGCCATGTTTGGGTTCTTAATCCTTAAAAAAATATTAAATCAGGAATTTGCATCCTCCAATATGTAGGCAAAAGCTAAAAGTTCAAAATATATGGAAAAAACTTTTAGTAAAATGATGAAACCCATTTATATAATGATGATTAAAAGACGTCTCTTTTGAGCAGAAGCACAACGAAAAAAAAAAGTATTACATTCCATTTTTTAAACCATTTTTTAACCACCTCCTCATTTTTACAACAAAAAAACACAAAGAAAATGGCAAAGAAAAAAGAGTGAACAAGAACAGACCACCGGCAAAACAATTGCAGCTCTTTTTTCGTGCTCACATGCGTTTTTTGGGGGAGTTAAACCAATATTACACTTTGCTTCAAAATTTTTTTTGAGAAAAAAAGCTTTTAAATTGGGCATTCTAGTGCATAAGCCATCCTAAAATTTAACCGTAAAATTGAGAAAAAAAAACAACGTTTTTTATCCTCGCATAAACTTTTTTTTGCTTCCATTTTATGCTTTTTTCAAAATTGGCAACAAGTTTTTTTTTATTTTACTTTTTATAAATATTTTATGTAAATAATTGCGACAAACTTTCTGTTTAAAATATATAAATTTAAAAATTACTATAAATTATGTGTTCGATAATATTTTTTTGGCATAAAGAAACATAACAATGAATAAATTTAAAAAAGAAAGACGAGGAATAACTTCGTATTTAATGAAAGCACATCATATATTTTACAAAAAAAAGGAAGAAAAAGAAGAACATCTTTGAACTATAAGAAAGAATTTTTAATTGTTTTAAAATTTCATGACATCTTTGATAACACAGGAATATACTGTGTTTTGTGTATTGAAATGAGAAAAAAAAGATACATGCATTTAAAGCCAAGAAAAAAATGAAACAATTGTCCTAAAGATGGCTACTTTCCAAAATACAAATAACAAACGAAAAACAAAGTCATGAAAAAAAATATATAAAAAATGAATGCAATCATATTTAATCATAATCGAGCCAGCTGTTTGTCTGACCAAGTGATTTTTTAATATCGTCAACCCAATCAACGTCATTGCCATTATTATTTTTAATTTTTGCTTTAAAATGAAATACATTGGTTAAAGATGTTCCAGATTCGGATTTTGTTCGACTAAGATTTGTTTTTGTCGAAGTTGTTGTAACTTGCATTGTTGTAATTTTATGTAAATCCGTAAAGCTTTGAGTTTTTCTATCTGTAAAACTCAACAATGAACTACTTCGTGATAAATTCCAATCTAATGGAATTTGATTCAATTCACCTTCTTTTAATGGCGTTGAATCCCAAGGTGGTTGATTTATTAGGCATCCATCATGAATATGACTGGTATTTGATCGAGGCCTGCGATACTCATAAACAATATCAATATCTTCTTTATCTTTTTGTTGATGAGATATTTGTTTTTGTTGTGGTTGATAATTTTGTCCTGCTGCTTTTCGTGATGCAATTTTTCGAGCAATTGTTGAATGTCTAATTGGCGGCCTCTCTGTTCTCGAAATATCAATATCAAAATCAGGAACAAATAAATCTTCCGTATCTATATCAATCGATGGAAGCTTTTGATATTTCCAAAATTCATCTGACTTTGCAGATTGTTGTCGATTCAACGCTTCTGAAGATGGTTTTCCCCTTCTATCAGATGAAGGAGCAGATTGGGTTGAAACATTTTTAACTAAATGTGGAAGCTTTGATGTCCCAAAACCAATATTTCTTAAATCTTCTAAACTTCCGGGAACCATAAATGGTCCAGGAAGATCCAAATCCAAATCAGCAAGAATATAATTTGGTTCATCATAATTGTGATTATTTTCATTAACTTTGCTTGCATCAACAAGTCTTGGAAGTTTTGATTTACCACTTCTTGCTGTATTTGGAAGTGAAGCCGAATGAGGTATTTGTTTTGATGATTTTGTGGAAACCTTTGAAGGAGTTCCATCACTTTTTTCTGAGATATTTGATAATTGCCTCGTTGATGGATTTGATGAGAATTTTTTGGGTTTTAATGAAGTAGAACTTGGTTGTCTTGGTATAGGAGGTAATTTACGTTTTGGAATTATCAGAGGTAACTGCGAGGCGGATGACGAAGAAGATATTATTGGCCGTGGTTTTGTCTTTGAAACTGTTTTCTTTGGAGTTACTGGTGACGAAAGAGTACTTTTTGGCTTTATAACAACTGTTCCAGCTGTGCTGGGAATATCATCAGAGTTTATAGACTTTGAAGATTTTGTCCTTTTTATTGGGGGTTTTTCTTTTATTGATGAAGAAATAGTTTTTTGTGAATTTCTTGTTGGAGATCCCATAATTTTTGGTAATTTTTCAGTATTAAGTGAGCGAGCACTTTTTGGTACCAAATCAAAACTTGTTTTTGAGCCGCGAGCTGTTGAAGGTTGTGTCTTTGATATTTTTAACTTTTTTTTGTTTTCATC
Source organism: Panagrolaimus detritophagus (assembly GCA_034700145.1). Taxonomy (NCBI): domain Eukaryota; kingdom Metazoa; phylum Nematoda; class Chromadorea; order Rhabditida; family Panagrolaimidae; genus Panagrolaimus; species Panagrolaimus detritophagus. The sequence continues at coordinate 9,673 of JAQIXH010000117.1, forward strand.
ATTTTTTAATAAAGCAGGAACAGGAAGTGATGGTAGCTGTGATAGAGCTTCAGCAACTTTATCCAATTCGTCTGTGATATCTGTTGATTCAATGGTAGGGTTTGGTAAAGCACTTCGACTTCTTGTTGAATTTGCACTTGGTGGCTTTTCATTACCAATAATCGGCAAATCTTCCCTTGATCCAGTTGGAGATGCCTTGGTTGTTGTTTGAAGTCTTTCATTGATTCCACGTTCAACAGATTGTGAAGTATCAACATTTATCTTTTCAGGTGGTTCATAAAGTGGTCCCATAACATTCTTTAATGCATCATTAACAGCATTTTCTGCAGCTTTAATAATTTCAGGAGTTGATGGAACAGATCCAAGATTAATTTCGGGTACAACTGTTGTACGTTGTTCATTTAGCCTTTCTTCTATTGTTGCAACTTCAGCTGTTGGTGGTTCTCCAGCTACAGGCAAAATTGAAACATCTTTCGGTTCTTGAGTTGTTGCAGCAACAGACGTCGCTTGAACTCCAAGCATTTCTGCAAGTTTTGCAGCTTGTTCTGCTTCTGCAGATCTTGCAGATTCAATACTCCCTCTTGCTTTTACGAGTGAAGGTTTTGCTGAGACATTAATGTCCACATCTGGTAAACTCATTGCACTTGTACGCTTTTTTAATTCTTCTTCTTGTCGTCTTCGGATTAACATTTCTAATGAATGTGTGCTACTTTTTCTCCCTAAAATTATTTATTTATAAAATATTATATTTTGTTTAGCAAAATAAATTACTTTCTGAGCCACTTCCAGTGTATTGCTGACCAAGAATCTTATAAGTTTCCCATATTGTTGGAGTTGCACTTCTTGAACCTGTTGATGATCTTCGATCAGGTGACGTTATTACACGAGCATCCAAAACTGGCTAAAATAAATAAACTAATATTTTTATAATAACTATGAATATTTCTACCTTCTGTTGTACAGTTTTTGAATCAGTTGAAGCAGCAAGTGACGTATTGTCATCCTTTGAACTGTCTTTGTCTTCGTCGTCCTCATTTTCAATAATTGAATATTCATCTGCAGGTAGAAGTTGATTTAACGGAGTTGATCTCGGTGTTGTCGCAGTTGTTGTTGTAATTGTTGGAATGTTTGAACGATTATAACCTTCCCATTGTGCACCACTTGATTCTGTTATAACACCTGTTATTTCACCCCCAGATTCAATATTACCCATTCGAGGTGTTAATGCAACGTCAACTTGCTTTTTCTAAAAAAAACTCAAAACTCAAAATTTTGCTGGACTTTCAGTAATCAAAAATTACATTTTTTGAAAATTTATCAAAAACTTTGTAATTTCGTTTTTTACAGTATCTCCATAATAGATAACCAATTATTGGAAGCAAAATTGCTAAAAGTAGCAACAATAATACCCAAAATAGAACACAGAGTCCGAGAATTTTAATACATCTGAAATCAAAATTTTTTTATTAATTTTTTAAAACCTAAAAACTGACTCATTAGCAATAACAACACCTGAACAAAATCTTCCAGTTCCATCAGAATCTGTCGTTCCTGGTAAACATTTACATTTATATCGAAGGCCTTCTGGAATGCATTCAGCTTTTTCGTCGCAATCGTTAATAACAAATTCATAACATCCCGATTTTTGAAGCTCTTTAAAGAAAAATACAATTTTATATTTTTTTATTTAAAAAAAAGTAAAAATATGGCAAAGAAAAAACGACAGACATACCACTTAATTTAACATCTATTTCAGAGAGGTCATTATTTGATGCATACCGATCAATCAAATCACTAAATTCGCAGCCATTACAAACAGTATTAAATATTAATATATCATCTGCTTTCCGAACACATATGGGATAATCAAATGTTGTTGCAAGCTACAAAAAATTTTAAATAATACCTCAAAATAAAAAAGATGTCGTGCAATTTTAATGCATGTGTGTGCTGGCTATTAAAAAGCCGATGAGATATTTTAAAACACAAAAATAGTTTTAATGAATGTTGAAGGAAATTTTTTTTTAAAACTTACTTTCCATGTTAATATTTGTGCTTCGTTTTCAATATAATTATCTCTGACCCCAATGTCACAAAGATGTAATAAACGAGCTCGAAATGTTGAAATTTCAGCTTTAACGCATCGGCCATCTTTTGTTTTCATTTGACCTGCCGGACATTCGCATATTGGATGGGGAACAAGTTCGTTTGCAGCTTTTTTAATTTTTTCTGTGCAATTTAAAGATTGTGGTGGTGATGAAGTTGTTAGCTGTGAATCAATGCCTTGTGCAAAATAATATGGATCAGATATAACATTTGCAAACTTTGTTGGTATAAATTCTGACATAGAAGTTGTTGAAGGTACCGTTGTTGAAGATGGCCTTGTACGAGTTGTATGCGGTAAATGTGTTGGTTGCGTTCTGTATCTAGTTGATTGATGAATTTGTGACGGGATTTGTGTTGGACGTTCTGTTAACACTGGTGTGTTTGTCTGAGGTGGAACACCTTCAATAGATTCAATAATCCATTCATCATCTGGATTAATTGTTCCTTTTCCAGAATTTGGTGGTCTCGTATGATGTATTTCTTTTGTTGGAAATGTTTCAGTAATAATCCAAGGCGGTTTTTGAGTAGGCCTTGGTACATATGGGATAACCGGAATAGACGGTAAAGATGGTGATATTGGAAGTGGTTGATTTGGATTACCAATTTGTGCAGAATCTGGTACTATTATTTGATGTGGATTCCATGGAGGATATTTTGTTGATTTAACGTTGTTATTTTCTCCATTAGGTTGATGAGGTATTGTTGGACCAATAATTATAGTTGGTGGAATTTGTGTTAACACAACATCAATCCAACCACTGAAACAATTTTTGACAGTTAATTTTACTAAAAAATTCTAATTACTCTTTTTCATTTGTTGTTCCTGATATTTCATTATCAGGCTTTTTAGTAGTATGCCTCCGTCCATCATCCGGCCATGTGACTTTTGATCCACCTTCAAATGGATATGGAGGTCTCGTAAATTTATTTATAGGAATTATTGGTGTTATCGGTGAACCATAAATGCCACCTCCACTTTCTATTCCATTTTGCCCAAAATCTGGTAAACCATAGTTATCTATTTCACTTGGACCATAATTATTGGTTGCAGTTTCAATGCTCGTTACAATTGTTGGATAAATAGTTTCACCGTTATTTGGTTTCGAAGTTAAAGGCCCACGTACAAATGGATTAATAGGTACCAATTCATTGCTGATAGAAAATGGAAAATAATTGCCTGTTGTCTCCACGAGAGGAGGCTTCAATTGAAAATTTGGCTTTGGAGTGGCATAACTTCCACCCCCACCCGGATATTGATTATTTGGGGAAGGTGCTGTCGCCGAAGGAGGCGAGGGAAGAAAATTGTTGATATTTGTTGGCTGGTTTAAATCGTTTGGTTGCTGAGGAATAAAACCATTATTTGGTATATTTGAAGGTGGCTTTGGAGGATAAAGACATGAAGTTAATAATCGCACATATTCTTTATCTTAAAATGGTAAAAATATGTAAATTTACAAGTAAAAGCACTAAAGAAAATCACCTTCATCACTTCCATCAAAGCAATCTCTTTTTCCGTCCATCAGCCACTTTCTTAACACGCATTCACCATATCCTTTACAAGAAACAGCATCTTCAAAATGACACAATTTAGTTTCTAAAATTTTATTAATAATTCCAAAATAAATGCAACAGAAAAATGTTATTACTTAATAATTTGCAATAAGAAGGTAACAAAGTAATATTTTCACAACGTGGATTAGCTAAACATTCACCCAAATGTATTAATTCTACACAATATGACCCGCATTTAATTTGTCCAGGATAACAAACTGCAAAAAATTTAAATTCAAAAATTAAATAAAAATTATATTAACAATACATTCATCACTGCCATCAAGACAATCGATTTGCCCGTCACGAAATTTTGATAATGGAATACATGTATCACCTAAGGCACAATCAAATTCACCGATATCACATCGATCTGATAATCTTTTACTGACTGCTGAAAAAAAGAAAGGAACATTTATGTTTTATAAAAAATTCTACGAAATTAATAGTTTTCGGTTTAAAAAAGCATGAAATTCAAAAAAGAAATTTAAATAAAACCAATAAATTTTTTAAGTTAAAAATTGATTTAATTGATATCACAAAATTGATAAAAATATATTATTGATTACCTTCGTAAGACGGCCATTGTGAAGATGCAAATTTAAATTGTAAAGTAAAAGTAATAAAAAATAACAAAAATGATGCCTTTTCAAATGAAAGAAAATGGCAATGGGCAGTGTATAACAACAATCGAAACATACAGTAATTTTGAATAAATTCATTCAAAATAAATTATCATTTAATAAAAACCATAATGAAATTGATTAATTAACATTTCTGAAAAACATAAAAATGTTTAAAAATTAAATAAAATTACAAATGATAGATCAAAGTTGGAAGCAGAAAAAAAAGTAATAAAAAAATAGATATAAAGTTTATTTGGCTTTTTTTAAAAAGGGCTACGTTTAGTCGTCTGGAAATAAAAAAAACATCGTTGAAGTTTTTTTATCCTTTCAAAAAAAATTGTACACATTTGTTTTTCTTTTGAAACATTTATCCGTTCTTCAATGTCGCTACAATTTTTTTGGAAAGCTTAAGTTCAGAGGTCTATTATCCGTTTATATAAAGTTTTGAAGCTTATATAAAAATATAGAGAAGAAACGACTTTTTTGTTATTCAAAAAAAGGTGGACATTGACTGACTGTCCGAAGGGATACCGGAAACATATGACACCCACATTACGATTCTTTTCTCGTTTGAGACCTTTTTCTTGGACATAAAATTTACGGTTCATAAAAATGTTAGCATTACTATTAAATTTCTTTTCTAGTATATAAACTTAAAAAGAAATAGATGTCTCACATGAAAATATAAATATATACAACAATACACCTTCTTAAAAAAGAACCCCTTATTTTTGACAACTGAAAATGGTTAAGAAAGAAATAAAAATGGCAGCGATTTCCGGTTGTCCAGTTTTGACCGCTTCCCGTAGATGAAGCATTAAAAACTTTGGCATTCGTCTTGAACGGTCCCCCCCCCTCCTTCCCTTCTTTTTATCGTTTGCCAAAAATGGAAAATTATTTGCGGTTTTTAACAGGGATTCAAAGAAGGGGCAAAGAAAAAAAACATAAAAAGAAACTGAAAGCTTGAAGACAGAAATAAAAAAAATATATTCTTTTTACAAAGTATAGGCAATGCTTTTAAAGTTTAGGCTACTTTGTCAAGGCTTCTACGGACAAATTGCCTTCTTCGAAGGTAAAGTCCGGAAAAGGGGAGCTAAAATGAGAACATTCTTGTGTTACGATTTTTCTGGAGGAAAGAATGACAAAAAAGAAAAAATGTGTTGCAAAAATTGGATAAAAGCTGCTATTATTGCATATAAATGCAAAAGAAAATCATACAATAAAATCAGTGCATTTTAAAGTTGATAATGATAGCTTTGAATTGTGCAATAATTTTGGCTAAATTTACTTTCCAATATTTTCTTATTTGTGTTTAATAATTTTTAAATAAAAAATTAAGGAAGCAGAAAATGGTTTAATAAATTTTTCGGAAAAATTTAATAAAATTTTTATTTAACTTGTATCACGCCAACATCTTCTTTAAATTATTACTGAAAAACTCGTTCGTTCACTTGTATTAATTTAATAGCAAATTAGATTAACATTGACAGATTATAACTCTTTTTTTACTTTTTCTTCTTAATTTTTTCGTCATCGTTAAATATTGAGCGTATCAGGAAATGTATTGAAAATGATCGGCAAATATTCAAGTATTAGAAAAAAACGAAATAATACAAAAAATTTATTAATCAGCGGATGTTCTTTTCTTTGTTATTTGGTCTACTGAGAGCATTTAATTTAAACATTATGAACAAACATTGCCACAAAAAAATTGTGAATGCCTTTGATTCTCCCTAATAACATTTTATACATAAATTTAAAAATAATATTCTGATTGCTAAAAAAAATGTTAGCAAAAAAAGTATTGTAAAAGGCAACCTTTATAAAATGTAAGAAAAATATTTCTTTGTTTATACTTCATCATTTTCTAGAAAACATAATATTCAAAAAGAATCAAGACACATTAAAAAATGAACCATACAAAGTGCACATTAACAAAAATTTAAAGGGCGGTGAGAAAACGCACATTGACGAAATTCGCCTGCAAAACGGCACAAAATTCGGTCTTTTTTATTCACACAGATTTTGACTAGTTTGAACATGATGAACATTATTACTTGATAGTTTCCAAAATCTAAAATTTGCCATAAAATTAATAGAGGGGACAATACCAGAGGTGTAAAAAGCGGCCGGAAATGCCGGCCGGCCGAGGCCGAAAAAATGCCGGCCGCGGCCGGGCCAAAAAAATCGCGGCCGGCCCGGCCTTCGGCCGGCCGCGGCCGGTCTCCTTAAATTCAGAAAAATTTTTCTGCACTAAAATTTTTTTTCTAACATTCGAAATATAGGGTTTTTCTGTGTTATATTACCTTATTTAAGAAGTCTTAACTAATTTTTCTCCGTTTTTTCCCTTAAATTCCTTTTTGATTCTTTCGGGTTTTGTTTTTTTGTTTTTTCAAAGGGTCCCCCCTTTGCTGTTTTTTTATGTTAAAATATTGCGGCCCGGGCCGGCCGCGGCCGAAAAAGTAACGGCCCGGCCGGCCGCGGCTGGCCGGCCGCCTTTTACACCTCTGGACAATACTTCCAGGAGTCAAAATTGAATTTTTTATAAAAAATGTGTCCCCGCAAAAACTTTTCAAATTTTAGCATTTTGATCTCAAAAAAATCAAAAAATTCTGATTTTTGCTGTTCGGAAAACGTATTGAAATTGTTGTTTGTTAGAATGGGAATAGTAATAAATAAATACATTAACGATAAATCCCGTGTTTTTGAAAATTGCCACGGTACGGGATTCCCGATAACACAGTTGGAAAAAATATGACCCTGAAATTTGTAGATAAGAATTCTTTGCATAGCTTTTCTTTTTTTCTCCCTTAACAAAGCTGCATTGAACGCTTTTGTTTGTCCATGGTTACTTCACATAGGCGATAGCTATTGTATTTCTCTGAATTCAAAAACCCCCAAAAATTTTCCGTGGATCATTAATATGTTGCACAATTCATATTAGAAACCGCTGAAATTTCAACTAATACTTGTTTCTTTTCATATTGCTTAAAATAGCTTTTAAAAAGCATATCAATTGGATTTCTTTTGGGGGAAAATAAAACTTATCCAAAAACGAGAATATGATTTGATTAATTAATAAAGATATTTTAAAACAAAATGTGACATCGAGATTTCTTTCGTTGACAAAACATGTTTTAGAATCTTAATCTATTATCTTTCAACTTTGCCTCAGAAAAATCTTGTTTTTTGAGTAATTTTTTAATAATGTCAATCTGTTTAGTTGGAAAGACTTCCAAAAAAGGCGGATTTGGACATATACATCAATCATTCAAATTTGATTGAATCACTTTACGTGCAGTTGAGAATTCTTATGGTAAAAAATGATTAATTTTAAGCAGTTTTCAGAAATGCTATATTTTTTACTACATACTAAGAATGCATAAAAAAATATACCAGAGTCTGCAAAATTTTGAAAGCACAAGAGTTTTCTGTAGGGTTGTCGATTTTCCGCGAAATCGAAAAAAGCGGGAAATTTCCCGTTCATTTCCCGAAAACGTAAATTTGGTAATTCTGTTTTTTCAATACCTAAAATTAATAAAAGTTCATAATTTGATGATTTTTCAATGAATTTTTCAATTAATGACTTTTTATAACAAAAACTGCCTTATTTTATGCTACATGAGCTTAAAATAGTAAAAAATGTTGCCTTTCTAACAAATATTTTTGGAAATTTCCCGCGATTTCCCGCAAAAGTCGGGAAATTTCCCGGAAAAGGGAAATCGACAACCCTAGTTTTCTGTTCTAAAACATTTTCTCTCAATTAATCCATGTATTAAATACAAAATAACAAAACTCATTTAATAAATTTGTTATCTAAAGACGTTTACTTTTTATTGATTGAATTTAAAATGTTTTTTTTGAGAAAAGGTGTTTATTATTTTCTTTTTCTTTTTTAAACGATTATATCAAAGAAAAAAATTGTTTAATCATAAATGATTTTTTTGCCATGAAAAAAACGAAGTAATTAAACAAAATTTTTATTTCGAAATTTTAAAGAAAACATAAGATCACGCCAAAGCAGAAAGTATTTCTGTTTGGTTAAAGCTTTTTTTTGTTGTAGTTTAGAATGTACAAAATACCTATTACAAAGAATAAAAGCGTACAACCTTTGAAATTGCACGTAAATTGATTTTTTTTTAAATAACATTAAATTAAAGGAAGAAGAAAGACATGCACAAAAGTGAATGGTGAAACTTGATTGAAGGTTTTTTGATCACTTTCGAAATATCTTTGTAATTTTTGTATTATAATTGAAAAAAAAAGATTATGAAACATTAATGTATGACCAATGGCTTTCAGTAACCTTTGCTCTTTTTCTTTTACATTTTATTCGATATCATTGTAATCAGTGTATCGTCTGGTACCAAATGGCGTTCTTCCCAAAATTTCCCGCAATGATGGACGAGAACTTCTTACATTATATGCAGCGCCATTTTCATCAAAGAATAGACTTGATGGTTTTGAGTAACTTCGAGGCCATATTAATTCGCCACCAACAGAACCAATTGGTCGAATGAATTGACTTGCAAATGTATTATCAACATTTCTTTCACGTTCTAATAATCGTTTATATACATCTTCAACAGTAATGGCATGAATAACTAAAAATTATTTATATAAGATTTTTAAAAGTTTACTTTTATTACAAGTATATTTTGATTATGACTCAATAAATGATAGACGGAGAAAAAAGATCAGTGTTTTTGTTGATGATGTCAAAAGTTTAATAGGTTTTGATCTTTTTTCTTGGGAATGGTTGAAATAAAAAATGTTTTTTGTACTAACTTTTTTTCCCATAGGAAAAAAAGCTGAATCATTGTTCCAAATTTAATACGGTAATTATAAGGATGGACAAGGGCCCAAATTTTGAGGCCTCGCGCCGGGTTTTTTCCGGGAGCCCAATAAATTTTTTTGAAAATCAAAAGGTTCTTTTGATTTTAAAAAAAAAATTGAAAAAATGAGCCCGTGTTTCGGAAGTCCCGAGGCCCTTGTCCGTCCTTAGGTAATTACGCGTTATTTCTAACTTTTTTGTTAAATGACTCACTTATTTTTATTCAAAAAGTAAATCTTGGTTTTTTGTATTTTTACCGACTGATCATACTGAAACAAGTGCAAAAATGTTTTCATTTTTAATTTGTTTTTGAATACTCTTATCATTTTTTTATATTTTATTAAAAACCTGTTTCTTTAACAAAGTGTAAAAAATTTTAAATAATACTGCAATAAAAATTTCTTAAAAAATATTGTTTACATTTTTGTAAATTTGGATTTGTTTCTGATTTTAGAAATGATATTTAAAAAACAAAATTTTATCACTTACCAAAAATCACTGATAAAAATACGAATATTTGTGTAAGAGAAAACATTGTGAAGTTTTTTGCAAAAATTTGGATTGAAACCGGATTTGTGCAGCAGTAAAGGAAAATAATAAAAAACAGAATTAGAGCAGCTGATTTTTTTATATATATCTGTAATTAAGGTTAATATTAATGGAAAACGTCAAAAAAATTGTTCTGAAAAACGCGCGAAAATTTTTTTCAATTATTTTAACTTTTACGATAAAATATCTCAAAAATACACATTTTCTATACCCGGCCACGAGCTGGAATAATAAAGGTTCCTTTTGAAGAATTTGACAAAAATGAAAAACGTTATAACAGAAACAAAGTTTCCTATTATTACACAAAAATCATGAAAAAAACGGTGTTACACTATTGTTATATTTTTTTTCACATTCAAGCTTTTTAATTATCTATTATTCTACTTCAATGTTACCCCTTTCTTCCGTCCAAAAATTGATAAAAAAATAATCCTAATAAGGAAAAAAAAACGATTTATAAAGGCAATGATAAAATAAAATGAAGAAAAATGACTGTTGTCTTCAGAACATTTTATTTCTGAAAAAAAAATCACGGCCGCAAAAGAACAAGAAAGAAACCTCTTTCAGATGACGTACTGGTTCTTTACCGCAATTACTTTTATATTCTTTAAGATTTTTTTTTCGTTTGTCTTTCATTAAAAAGTAACATGTGTTATTAAAAAGATACGTTAAAATGTTTAAAACCAATATCAGAGAAGAAGAAAAAAACGCCCGTAAAACGTCCTCACACATACATACAGAAACATACATTAGATGATTCGATGATCAATTGTTCTTTTCTAGTTCGAATATTTTACTATCGTAGTTGTCACTTTTTAATGACTACAAGATATGCGGGAGTACATTTTAATTATTGATGTAACTGCTATTAACAACATATAAATTTATACGGGGTAGAAAACGGGTTCAGGAATAAATAAGATACATAGAAGTTTTTCGTGCAACAAAACGTGAGATGTTGCTAATTTTTTTTAAAAATACAATCATGGTTGTTTTTTTGATTTCTCTAGTACTTTAAAATTATTGTCACGTTTTTCAAAGGTCATAAAGTTATGTATGGTAAAAAATTGGTTTTTTTGTTAACAGATTGCAAATATTTTATCGTGTGTTGATCAAAGTTTAATAAATTATTTTATTTATACATGAACAAAAAAATACATATGTACAAGCTATTAAACAAATGGCAAAACAAAATAAGCAATCATTCAAAAGGTGCCTATTAAATTTCAACGAAATGATGTATAACTAATAGATTTATATTTTTTGCGAATATCTTTTCCTCGAATAGTATTACCACGTTTTGCAAAAAGATAAAACACAGAAGGAAAAGGAGCATCAGAATTCAAGAATCCAGCTTCTGGAGGAAGTTCATCGCCTCTTTTGGAACATATATCACATTTTAAATATAATTCTAATA
>JAQIXH010000118.1:0-20600 GCA_034700145.1 Panagrolaimus detritophagus
GTTTTACCTATAGACCAAATTTGGGCCAAATCTATTTTTTTTGTGTGCCGCCTCCTTTTTGACTTTTTTGAACGACAGCCAGACCACGTCTTAAATATAACCTTAAAAATATCACTTAAATCACTTATCAATATTTTTCAAATAAATCTGTAAAATTTTTTGTTGAAACTTATAAAAAATCAAACATTTAGTGTTGAATTAATGAACTTCAAATTTTGATTCATTCATCCATTAAATATTTTAGATTTTGTTAAAATTGGTAGCAATATTATTTGTACATGTACGATCAAACACAGCTTTTTTTTGACTGGTCGCAGGCGAAGCAAATCGATCTCAGTGCCGCAAATAGGTCGACAGTAAGGAGTGGGAGGTTTCCATTGGGAGGTTTTCAAAAAACCTCACTTTTCCCAGTATGAATTTAATTTTTTCACTTTAAATTTGGCACAAAGGGGTGGGCCTCCCAAAGGCAGTTGCGGCCCTGAGAATGCCCTCACAAACTATTTCTGCACATACTTTTGCTCTTCACTTCTAGTACAATTCTCATCAATTAATTTTGATTGTTTTTGCTTTCAATGTTTTCCATTTTTTTGAATCTTCTAAAGTCACAAAATGCTTTAATTTATCTCTCATGACCCAATTGGGAGATACTTTAGTCAGGGCCTTAAAAAGTCTCGAACCTTTAACAAAGAGAAATGTGCAGAAACCATTTTTTGTTCATTAGTTAGTTAGAACTCAGTTACATATTTTTGCAAAAAGACTCAAGTAATTTACAAATAATGTTCTACATCTATGGTTACCGTCTTCCGACTGCAGCTCCACTCCCCATAAACTGCCATTTTACTGCTAATAATGCAATAAACCAAAACTTTTCTCTTCCATCACCGTTTATTAATTATATTTCTACGGGCTCGAATGTTGTTTTAAAGAAAGAAGATCGTTTAGATCGTCCATTTGCAACCCAACACTTTGCTCTCCCAAAATTGATTCAAACATGCAAACTTTTTTTTATTAAATATAAAATTGTTCCAATTGAAAATATGCATATTTCTGGCAATGAAAGGGTAAGAAATTTTGCTGTTAAATTTCGATTCATAAGGGGCCACATGTCGTTTATGGTTTTATAAAGCATATATGCTAAAAAGAATGGGACTTTAGAAATCTTCTTCACTTTAGCGGGCAATTTTTTTTTTCATTCACAAAACAACCACTCAGTCATTGAAAACCCACTGATTTTTTGCAAATATTCTTTGAAACGACGAATGAATAAAATTGCCCGCTAAAGTGGAGAAGACCCAGACTGGCGCTTTGATCTCTTTTTTCGGATATCCATGGTTTTTAGGAATATGCAATTTCACTACGCATATTCTACCGTAACCCATATTTCCCATACAAAATTTTTATTACAAAAATGTTATAAATAAAAATTTTGCTGAGAAAAATTAAAAGTCTTCGTTAAAATCTATCAACTTTTCTCAGCAGAATTATTATTATATTTTAAACTTAAAACTTTGTTTGAAAAAGAACTAAATTACCCGTAGTGCAATTTCCCCTGTTTTGTGGTGTGAGATGCGCCATTGCTTTGAGACCAATAAAAAATGGGCAAGAGTACCAGCCTCTTGTAATAATTAGTGTTTGTCGCTATGAGCAACTAACCACTTGAAAAAAATGTTTTATCTCCAAACCAAAGCGACATATTAATTTAATCACTTAATAACTTTCGGATTTATTTAAAGATTCTACACAGACTACTCTTTCTATAAATGTCTTTTAAAGCCATAATTTATAGCCGTCAGCTGCATTTTACAAAAGGAGTAACCAAAATGTTCCGGATAAAATGATTTCAAATATTACAAAAAATAGTTTAAAGATATACTTATCACAAAAAATAGCTCTCTTTGGCGATGGCTTTAAAGTTTTTCAGAAATTTGTACCACAAATTTCTTTTTACACTGTTGGACAAATTTCTCTCATGAATTTAGATATAACAATGACAGAGTTTGACTTTCTTATATCATCTCCGCATTTATTTCATATAATTTTAACAAAAACAACTGTCAGATCTGGTGATGAAAAAGTATTACCCGTAGAAAAAATTATAGAAAAATTGCCATCTATTGGAATATTTGATTAGTAAGTTTTCCTGCAGCATTTTTAAAACATAGGAAAATCAAAAATTTCAGTAAAAATCAAGATGTCAGAAGTTTTACGGCATATACACTTTGGAATATTGCAACATCAAATCGTAAATATAAATTTACAAAATTTTGTTTAGAAAAAATTCCGAAACAACAAAAAATTACTGCAGAAGTACTTTTAAGCTTTATGAAAGTAAGTAATTTCCATCTAAATTCTGTTCTTTAAGAAATTGTTTTAGAATAGTCATTATAACGAATATGAAAAAAACAACTTTGGATTTGGATTCGACAGAACAGTTGATTCTGTTTGGTTAAACAATTTAAGCAAGGCTGTTACCCAAGTTGAAAAAGAATTTCGTAACGTAAGTGTTGAAATATGTTCTGAACAAATTTATGGCCTACCTAATTGATGAGAAACAAATGCTAAATAATTTGAAGAATTTTTGGTTTTACAGTTGACGTTTGTAATAAAAGAATACTTTTTTTAAAAGCGTAGTTTTATTTTTCTTTCAAAAAGTGTAATGAAAGGGGTAAGGATTATTGAATTTCGTGACTCAAAAAAAAGTTTTGGGGGCCATTGAAATAAATGGCTTTAAACAACGGAAAATCCATTTCAATTAGCAAAAATCAACAAATGAAAACACCTAAAAACAAATTAATTCTTTGTGGAAAAAATGGAAAAATTTTCGTTTTCCTTTTTTAATACTTTTGATTAAATCTTCATTATTTTCTTTAATTAATGCCGACGTGAAGTCTAAATGGCATCATAGAGCTTATTTTTAAACGTTGTAAAGTATGTTACATTTATTCTTCATAAATTAATTAAAATGTTCAGGCTAAAATAAAATATTCAAAACAGGATAAACTAAAATGTTAAACGACGCAAAATATTTTCCTTTAAAAGTGTTTCTTTTTTTCAGCTCGTAAGTTTTTTTAATAAAAAGGGTGTATCTTTTTTTGCAATAGAGACAGCAAAAATCGAAGGCGTTCAAAAAGGCTGAAACAAAAAATTCCTTTAATAAACATTGGTTTTTCGTTAGAAAGAAATCGTTGAAGGGAAAAGCAAAATGTCAAAGATTTCAAAATCCTTTTTTATTCAGAGAGATAGATAAAAATCAAAAACAAATTTTGCCATAGCAGCTTTTTTTCGGGAACAACATTTTAAGACACATGAAGAAAACAAACATATTTTTAGCAAATGTCCCTTTGCTTCTTTTTTTTAACATTTTAGCAGAAAAACACATAAAAGCGTTTTATTTTGCATTTTTTAATATGCAAATTTGATTTAACAAGAAACATATTTTAATATTAATACTAATTATTATTATTATTGGATTTTTTTCATAAAATATTTTTTGCTTAAAAAACTACAGCTGTAGGTTAGAAATGTGCACCGTTTTTTCAAAGTTGTGCAGAAAACATGATTTTGGTACCAAAAAATGCAGAATCTTAATATTAAAACGAATTGATAAAAAAAATTATTAGGTTAAATGCTGATAAAAATGATAACTGATAAAGAAAAAATGAAAATACCGTAATTTTTTCTGACGAATTTTTTGCCCCGCTATTCTCCAATTTGAAATTGTGCTAATCAGATGCAGAATTTTTTCTGAGTCAGATAAAATAAAAAATAAATGCGCGAAAGTGAGCACTCAATATAATATTAAAAAGTCATAAATTGTCTCTTCACGTCTCTATTGTGGGTTTAAAAGTTTAACATAAAACATATTTTTTGAACAGTGATAAGCAACATTGGAACAATTGCCGAATAGCGGATGGATTTTTTTTTCAATAGTAAAATTAGCATAAAATACAGGAAAAAATACTTTGAAAAAAATCCATCCACTATTCGGCAATTATACCGCAACATTAAAACAAAGAATTGAACAGTTTATGTCTCAACTTTTATATAGGATTGATGAAATTTTTTGCAGATGTAATTTATCAAAAAATTTTCAAACTCTATTTATAAAAATGGAAATGGGAGTATAACTTCTTTTAAGTTGATAATCGATTACAGAGAATTCACATATTTCTGGTTTTTTTAAACCCCAAAGTTCAATAACATTTCAAATTTAACCTTTTAGAAAAAATGTTAGTCATTTTAAATATTTTTTGAGTAAAGAACACTTACTCCAACACGAGTAGTTTTTTTGCTTAAACTTGTAACAATTTTATTATGTTAATCATTATAAAATAATCAATCAATGGCTTTCGTAATTCCTTGATAAATAATAAAATATTAAAAAGAATAATAAAAAAAATTAATGCAAATGCAGTGAAACACATTCATTTTTAGAGATTTGTTTCACGAATGTGAAATAAATGAGAATATTTTGTTTGCCATAAAATAAGCGCCACAGCCAACCAAAGTTCTTTCATATGGCAAAAAAAACAAAGAAGCTTGCGCTCAAAATGGTGACGGACGACTTCTCCTAAGAAAAAATTTAATGGACAGCGGTTTTTGATTTAAAGAACAGCAAAAAGCAACAAATAAAGAAAATATAAAAATGTAAGCGAAATTTAAGAATAATATATTTGTTTTGTTACAACTGTTTAATTATTTTTCATTATGTGTTTTTTTGTTAATTCTTATTTCATTATTTAAAAATAACGATCAATTTCGACGTTTTGTGTAAAAAACGTTAATCGTATTTGGAATTTATTAAAATATATAAGCATTTCATTTTGTCAATTAAAAAAAGTATAGTCCAAAAAAGTAAATATTCGAAATAGTATCATCCAAAAATATCGAAGGTTTCAATAGCCACTTTTTTTATTCACATATGTTTGTTGTAAATAAAAATAGACAAAAAAATAAATTTCAAAATTAAGATTTTTTACTAATGCAATTTTGGTTGAAAGAGGCACATTTAGAGGGAAAAAAGAAATTTAATTTACTGAAATGAAAGCCTAAAATTAAAGAACCAATCAAACGAATCCTCGAATTAAAAACTTTTTTCAAAAACTGTATGATTTTTTTTACTGACCTTAATTCATTTAAATTTAAATTTTTTCATTTTTCTTTGTTGATTTTGTTAAAATGGTAATAATATTATTTGTAAAATTAAAAATGTTTTTTCAGAAGTTAGAATGGTTTTTTAAATTTAAAAATGTTTTAGTCAATGACACATTTTTCGTAAAAAATTTTCCAAATTTTTTGAATTCATTATAATAACACTTAAAATATTCAAAAATTTGTATGCGATTTTGAAAGTTCGATCAAACACAGCTTTTTTTGGTTGGTCGCAGATGAAGCAAATCGATATTAGTTTTGGAAAACTATGGAAAGAAATTTTTCGGTAAAAAAACATAAAACAAAGAAAGTGAACTTTTGGCTTTTTTTTTTCTTTCTTAAATAATGGTTTTTTCTGTGTCGTTTCTTTCTTCGATTTTTAAAACGTCAGACAGCAGTTTGCTTTTTTTTAAAATTGAAGAAAATATTATCATAGAATTTAATAATAACTACAAATTTCATTCTAAAATACATTTCAAACATGTTACTTAAATCTTCCATTGGATCTACAAAATGATCCATTAATAAATAAAAACTCAAAAAATATTGCATACTCAAAAGTTTAAAAAAATAAAAACACAGACTTCAGAAGTAAAATTTGTTAGAAAATATATTAACGATTTATTAGCATAACTTGGAACAAATATCGTAAGAAATAATATAATTGCCATTGAAATCAGGTCGAAAATAATGTACATGTGGTTTTATATTTCCAGAAAAAGCATGTGTTCCTTTTTGTAACAAATGTTTTCAACATCAAACAAAAAACATAAACATTTAAATAAATGAATAAGAATTTTTACTAATGCAATTAGCATAACTTGAAACAAATTGAAAAATGCACATTTAGAGAAAAAACAATAGTCGTCTTTCTTTAAAAAAATCAAGTTTATTTTGAAGAAACGTTCTCAAGCAAGATGCCAGCCGATGGTGGCAGATGTTTTCTTTTTCGGGGAAAAAATTTAAATTTTTCTTTTAGCGCTGAATGTTTTTCTGACTTTTACGAAAAATTGAACTTTTTTTGCAAAAAAGAATCATCAGGTTTTTTCTTTTCGCATTTGTTCCTACCACAAAAGCTTTGAATATTTTTTACTTTTTTAAAACTTTTTATTAAATTTAAAAAAAAACTTTTTAAAAAAACAGTTGAAAGTTTAAAATTGGAGTTGAAGAACACAGCAATATTATCAATTACAAATTGCAAAGATCCATTATTAAAATGAAAGATGCATTTGATGTGATTTAAATTACAGAAATGGATAAAAATTTGATAGAATGTTTATACTTATTTAATTTTTTGGTGCATTTCCAAATATTTTTAAAATCTCCTATAAGCATACTTGCACTTGTATCAATTATTAAAAAAATTTGATTTTGTTTGTGCCAATAAATAACTAACATAGGTATTTTTCAGTTCATAAAATATCATTGATTTTCTTTGTGTTAAAAACGACTTCACCGAAAATATTTATCAAAATTAAAAATATATTTATAAAAAGGGAGGAAAATTTACATCGGAATCAACAAATAAAAAATTAAGTATGGAAAACAGTTTTTGATTAAAGAATTTTGTTTTGTGCATGCTTTTTTTAATAAGTCGTTTTTATTTGTTGCTGAATGATGTGGAGGAAATGTGACCTCTTTCATTCCGTTTTCTTGTTTTTGCAAAATGTTTTTCGTCAAAACTTTTCAAAAAAAAATTTTGTGATACAAAGCAGTGAAACAGAGAAAATTTAAAAAAAGAAGCAGTCGAAGGCAGACAGGAAATAAATATTAAAAGGATTTTTCGTGTTTTTATATTTGTCTGTCATTAAAGCAAAATAAATTATTTTTAAACTTATTAATGGATACAAAAAATAGGGATTTTTATTTTCTTTTTTGTGTTTTGGTAAACCAACTATTTTTTTATTTTTTATTAATGATTTTGAACATAAATTGCATTTTGTACGTAAAATTTTACTAAAACAACGACTTTCCACGATAATTCTTTATTTTAATGAATACTATAAAAAATTTTAAGGGAAAACTAAAATATTCAAAAAATCAAAAAAGCCAAATATCAGAAACTCTTGGCTCAAAATGATTTTTTTTTCATTCGCGATTGAAAACAAATTTGTTACGTAAAAAGTTTTTAATGTATGCTTTGTGCACATTTGCTTTTTTTTGACAAAAAACTTTTCAGTGTCCGACAACGTGCAGAAAATATCTTCTTTTTTTTCGATTGAAATACGCCTTTTTCAAAAGGTTGCTTTGCGGAATGTTTTTTAGCAAAAAAATCGTTTGTCAATCGTTCTTCGACTTTTCAACATTGCAATCTTTTTATTTTATAAAACATGTTTTTTTGTTGTATTTCAGTCATAAAAACTTGTTGCTTAGTTTTTGAATGTTTAATTTAATATTTTTTATGATAAATAGTTTCAAATTACCTAAAAAACTTTAAAATAATGTACAAAACAAAAAAGTAAAAAAAGAAGGCAGTTGTTGCTCATTTTATATGAAATTTTTTCTTTTAAATATAATCTTAAAAGTATCACTTAAATCACTTATAAATATTTTTCAAATAAATCTGTAAAATTTTTTCTTTAAACTTATGAAAAACCAAACACATAGTGTTGAACTATCGAATTTCAAATTCTGATTCATCCATTCATTAAATATTTTAGATCCTGTATTAAAGTTACATTACAAAAAATTTTTACAGTGTAATAGTTGAATAAAAAATAAAAACAAATGAATTTTTTTGATTTTCTCAAAAATTAATAATTAACTTTTATCAAACATTTTGTTTTAATGTTATTTATAATTGATTTAAAAACCTGTGTTGCCGATAAAAACATCGCTGCCGGTGCAAGCGCCGGCATTGGCACCGAGTGCCATTAAATTAACCATTAAAATGGATAACATTGCTTTTAATAAAGTGAATCTATAAATAAAAAAAAGGAATTAATTTTACATTAATGTTATTACATTTAATTGTTTTTATATGAAAGTACGTAAAAAATGTAAAACATTTTTTAAAAAACCAAAAAAACACGGAGATTGTAGCAAACTTAGGAGTAACGAAATTTTTGGATTATTTTCTTAAAATAAACAAACTTGTCAGATTATTTTTCTTACGTTTCATTTAAAATTGTTTAAATGATGATTTATTGCTTGTAAGACTTTACAAGCATTTCAATGTTCTTAATTTTTGTGGATTAAAAAAACTTTAAAAATTGTTTTCAATAAAAAAATAAAGGATTTAAAATATTTTTAGCATTTTTGGTGTAAAAAAAGAAAAATTTTGTCCAAACACCATTATTCTCAAGTTTCTTTTAAAGTCTATGTTGGAATATCACTCGATTCAAAGACAGCCGTATTTTAGTGCAATTGGCATATGTAATTTTTTTCCAAACGGCCTTTTTAGCAGCATTTTGAAATAATTCGTTCTATTTTTTGCAACATCGTTTTCTTTCTTTTGAGACTTTTTAAAATCGAAACATATTTTTATTTGCTTTTCTGTAATTTAAAAAACTAAAAATCTTTCAAAAACGCTTTTTTGAATAAAATTAAAAAAACTTTTGTTTTTTTAATTTTATTCAAAAAAAAAATTTGTGCAATCCAAAACGAACACATTCTAAAATTGGAATAATACAGAGAAGATTAGCATGGCCCCTGCGCAAGGATGACATGCAAATTCGTGAAGAGTTCCAAATTTTGCGACATTTTTGAAATGCATGAAACTATACAACTGATAAGGAAACATTGGCATTTTACAAGCTTTTTCCATTAAAATTAGGCTAAATCCCTTCATATCGGTGTCTTTTATGTAGCGATTAAGCCAAATATCATGCGCAACAAAAAAAACTTGTTGATCTATGAAAGTTAAAAAAAGATTCTTTAAAATTTTTTTAGTGCCTTTATTTTTTTGGCAATAAACAATCCAAGTAAAAAGAAATTTATGTATGATTTTAAAAGATAAGAAATACAAAAATGTGTAATTCATTTATTTAGTCTTTAATTTTCTTGGAGTAAAGCTTTCCATTAATTCTTCATCTTCAATTTTACATACAATAATCTCGATATGCATCATTTTCAGGATCAATTGTTCGAAGTTTTTCATTTAAATCTTTTGATAATTTATAAAATGGTTTTCGCAAATTTGGGTCATCTTTCCAGCAACCATATGCAATTTTATAACTGCAAAATAGTTTGAATAAATTGTAGAAGTATATGCTTAAAAACTTACATATCCTGTGGCATTTTATCAGGCTTTTTCATTCTTTTTCCATGCTTCAAATATTCTGGGATTTCATTCATTCCAACTCCCGGATATAAAGTGCCAGAAAGTGAATAAACTTCAATCATTAAAAGTCCAAATTCCCAAACATCAGAAGCTTCAGAAAAGATATGTTCAAAATGGCATTCGGGAGCAAAAAGTTTTAGAGGGAGGCGTTTATTTGTTGTTGTTGTTTTATATTTCTTTGTTCGTTCATCAACGTCAACGCAAAGTCCAAAATCTGATATTTTTGCTATAAATGTTTGATTATCACCATACGGAGAAGTTAGAACATTTCGGGCAGCAACATCTCTAAAAATATTTTACGTTTTTCGAATAAAAAATGTTTTCTATGAAACAAATTTACACAGTTTCAAAAAATAAAATTTTTTTTTCTTACCGATGAACAATATTCTTTGATGCAATATAATCAAGTCCTTGTGAAGCTTGCCATAAAATTTGTAAAAATATTTTTTGTTGTTTTTCATCAAAATTTGGAACACCATAATGCTCAGATTGTGTGACTGATAAAGTGATCGTTGATCCATTTTCACTTCCCGATTGACTTAAAGGTTCTCTCAAGCGTAAAAGATAATTATATAAATCCATTTCCATTAATTCAAATAGCAAACATGGCGCTTCAAAATGTGCGGACCAACCTAGCAAAGTACAAATTTTATCATGTTTTCCCAATTTTCTTGCTGCATTTATTTCACCATAAAAATCTGATTGTGAGATTTGATCCTGTTGAAGGCGATTTAGCAGTTTTGCAGCAACAATGTAATCTTCAGATATGCTGTTGTGGACAAAACTTTTTCTTGGAAGTGCAGATAAAAGTGCACGTTTTATAGTTGCTTCATAGACAGTTGAAGAAAGGCCTTGCCCTTTGACAAGATTAAAATTAATTTTGAATTTTCCTTCAGGGATATAAAATTCGTCGCATCCTTTTGAAAATTCTTCTTTATTTTCTCCTCTAAAAACGAATGCATAAAAAGCTAGAAAATGTCCGTTTCTAGGTTATTACATAATCTTTAAAAAAAATTAATTCGAGAATGATTCAATAATTATCAATTCCCATTAAAACTTACGATGGAATATTTTTTATAATTTCAACATAAAGATTTTTTGGCCGAATACATTTATGATAAAAAACAGCAAAATTAACAACAATGGCAAAAACTCCAATACCAATCAAAATCCAATGCCACAGTGGCAATTTAAACGGAGCATCCTTTGTTATTATTTTGGACGTATTTTCACCGAAAACATTTTCTTTACTTTCTGCTGTCATTATATGAAAAGCAGTTTTATCTGAATCAAGATTATAAAAACTATTTTTTAAAGTTTCCACAATTTTATCATTGGAAACGTATAAAATGTAATCAACAGTGCGCTAAAAAGTTTAATTGTAAAAATAGTGCATTTACAGATAACTTACATTATCTTTACTTAATGATCCACTATTTGATTTTTGAAGATAACTATAATCATCAGTAAATATAATTATATGTTGAGCATCATATGGCATTAACGCCATAGAAATATCGAAAGTTGTCGAAATTTCTACAAAAATGCCACAAAAAGTTTAGGGTTTTTGTATCAAATTAAAAATTTACCAGAATTTTTAAAACTATAATATAGATTTTGAACCAAATATTCTTCAAGTGTAAAATTTGCTTGGTTAAAGTTAACGGAAGGAATTAAAGTTGCTAAAAAAATTTAAAATTAAAATATTTTCAAACCAATAAACATACTAAATAATATATATGTTTCATTATATTTTACTCTCATTGTAATAAGATATGTTTTAACTTTATTATCACCATTTAATGGAGCTTTAAAAACAAATTCCGTTGTATCATTGTAAAAATCAGAAATAAGTTTTAAAGAAACATTAAAATTATCTTTTTTAACAAGTATTAACAAATGATCCTTTTCTATTTTTTGAACTAAAAATTATTTTTGCATGAAATATTTTTTTGTTTACCTTTTTTTGTCAAATAAGACTTACCAAAAGTTGGATCAATTAAGTCTTTACGGTCACTTTCGTCTACTTTATTGTAATCAGTATAAAGTGTAAACTGTTTTGTTAGAATAGATTTATCAATTCCGCATGTCTGAAGATTGCTGTAAAAAAAGGAAAATGTTAGAAACATTCCATCTTTCAATACAAAAAAATTATTTTGTTTAGTTTCAAAAAGATGCAGCAAAAAATATTGCTTTTTTTTTGCGAATAATTCATTATAAATGCCGACATCAGCAACATTCAGAAACAATAACCTTTTGTTACACTTTTTGCAATAAAGTTGCAGTGCCTCTTTAAATCCAATTAAAAACAAACTTCTGGCGAGCTTTTGTTATTAAAAATGTTCGTGTTAAATCTTCACCATTCTTTGTGTTGTATGCAGTGTTGGCGGTCTTTCGGTCTTCGATCCGATCTTTCGGTCCATTTCGGTTGTATGAATTAAACTCTTCGAAAATACTTGGATTCAGACAAACATTTGAAATTACTACGAGATTTAACTTTGTTAATAAATCTCTTGGTTTATCAAGGAAGTCATGTATAACTTTACAAAAGTGGAGCTAAAAAAATGACAATTTTTTTTGGGCAAAGTATCTCTTGAACTTACAGTTTCATTACAAGTCGTTGCAGAACTTAATGATGTATCATTCGCTTCTTGAGTAACATTCTATAAACAGATAAATTTTTACAATGGATTTTAAAACATAAAAACAAACATCTGTAAATTCTTGGTTATTTTTCAAAATAATAAATGCAATTGTATTATTTTCATTGTCGGCTGCATTTAATAAACTAGTTGCATCATAATTACCAAAAAATAAATTTAATGAAATTTTGTCTTGATCAAAAAAGGTTTGATAATCATCCCCGATTGTAACAAGCTGAAATATTATTTTCAGGATGAAAGAGTTTAAGGGCGAAAACAAAAGGAAGATCATCGTATAAATCAACTTTTTGGGATAAAAAAAATCTACTGGCAAAATTTTTCCAGTAAGTCTTACATTAGTCAAATAATCAATATAAGAAGTCACAGTTTGTTTTTCAGTTTCATTTATTTTTCCATTAAATGAAAAAATTACTAATGTTCCAACATTTTTTGCTCGATATGTTATTTCAACTCCATTTACAAATAAAAAAATTAATAGAAATATTAAAATTTGAAAAATAATTAATTTCATCACCATATAATTTTAAACAAATCAACTGACCAACTAACAAAAAAAATATTTGTGTTTATTCAAAAAAGTAAAAACTTTATTATTGTTTCAAGTTTGCATTTTTCACCTCTGATTATTACTGATAAAAAGAAAAAGACGTCGTTTACTTTCCATTTTTAAAAAACCAAAAATGTAAACAGAGCTTATTATTCGTTTTAAAAAAGGAATTTCATCAAAAAAAAAATACATTATAAAAGTGTAAAAAATCTTTTTTGATAATTCTGATTTTATCTGGGAATGACTTTGCAAACACTTTACTTTTGCAATATCTAAAGTCTAATTTTTTCATAAATGACAAAAAAATTTGGAACGCTTCACAAATTTGCGTGTCATTCTTGCGCAGGGGCCATGCTAATCTTCTCTGTATTATTCCAATTTTAGAATGTGTTCGTTTTGGATTGCACATTTACGAATAAAAATGAACTTGTTTTTATTCAGCGGAATAAATAGAAAGAAGAACAAAGAAGAAAGTGATAAAAAGGGGCAGAGAAGGAAAGAGACACAATTTTTTTGCATGAAAAATTATTATCCTTCGAAAGAAAAAAAAATTTACAGCATGAAATAGTTAATCTATGCACCATTTTTTGGTCAATATCTTCTGAACAGAAAATCTTTTAAATCTTTTGCTTTTTTTATAAAATACAATATCGCACCGATGATTCATTATTAAAAATTACAAAGGTCTGATGGTTTTTGGTGTTAACTTGTTAGACATTTTATTTTTTAAAAATTTCTTTTTTTGAACCAAACTCCGAAATCAAAGTCAAATGTGTATTTATTTGTTCTTAAAATCAACAAACAGATCCACTTCAAAATTGTGTTTTGTTTTGCACAAAAAATGTTGTTAGAGTTCTTTAAAAACAAAACTATGTTTGCTTGTTTGTTCCTCAATTTTTATTTTACTGATAATGTGATTGATCTGTTTTTAACTTTTTAGCCAAAAAAAATAATATCAAAAAAACATGAGAAAATATAACCAGTTTATTTTCGGTATATTTTATGGCATATAGTTGAAACTGCAGAAGGGCATGAAGTTTTATCACTGTGTTTAACATTAACTGATGTAAAATTTGTTTCATGTGAAAAAGTTGGGATATCAGATTGTACAATACCATTATCGCCAATGTTACTACCTTCTTGGTCATTGCTTCTTTTACTTTCGCCTAAATTTTTGTTTTTTTTACTTTGATAGAAGTCAACATTATTACCTTCAAAAATTTTGTCATCCCTGTAAATTGCAGGAAATTTAATATATACAAATTTCATTTTTAATAAACAATCTGCACGAATATTATTTTGAGCATCCAAAGCTTGTTTTAAATTTCTGATGGTATTTTGATAGTTATTTAATAACTGTTATTACATACAGCCTTTTTATCTTTTACTGACAAATTTACGAGAAAACCATATTTTGCAATTTGAAGTTCAGCCTAAAAATGCAGTAATAAATTTTGTAATTCTAGAAATTTAAAATATCCTGAAAAGAAAGATGAAATAACTCATCGGAACAAACTTAAGAAAACTCTCTTACAAAGATCCATAAAATCCAAAGGTATGGGATTTTCAGAGAGGTATTTGTGTAAAAAAAAAATGAACTTACATCTCGAGCACGGTGATACTCATTTTTTTAATCTGAATATTTTTCATGTGACAATAAATCGTGATAAAAACATTTTGATGGAATATCGATTGATTTTGCACATTTCTGCATAAGAAAATTTTTTTAAGACAGTTTCATTTTTGATGTTTAAT
This sequence comes from Panagrolaimus detritophagus, assembly GCA_034700145.1. Taxonomy (NCBI): domain Eukaryota; kingdom Metazoa; phylum Nematoda; class Chromadorea; order Rhabditida; family Panagrolaimidae; genus Panagrolaimus; species Panagrolaimus detritophagus. The sequence continues at coordinate 14,399 of JAQIXH010000118.1, forward strand.
TTTAATTTTTATGACTGAAAAGGCAGGACCACAAACTTACATTTTTAATGTAAGTTTGTGGAATTTTGGATATTGCAAAAAAAGAAAACAAAACCAATTTTCAAATTGCTTTAATTTTAAACATTTATAAGATTTTGAACATAGATTAATAAATATATAATAAAAATTCAAAAAAAAATCATAGATTTTGCTATATAAAAAAAGAAAATAAAGCCAGTGTTTTTGTGCATACTTTTTTTAAAAAGTCGTTTTTATTTGTTGCTGAATGATGCGGAGAAAATGTGGCCTCTTTCATTCCATTTTAAATGCAAACATCTGTGCTGCAAAACGTTTTTTCTTGTTTTTGCAAAATTTTCTTCGTCTTTTCGTCGAAATTTTTCATTAAAGAAATTATTTTTGTGATATAAAGGAGTGAAACAGACAAAATTTAAAAAAAGAAGCAGCCGAAAGCAGATTGCAAAAAAATATTGTAAGGATTTCCAATGTTTTTATAGTTTTTACATGGAAAACCAAAACAAATAACACATATTGTTTTCATTTTTATGTAAAATCCGAGAATAGTTGTATTTTTAATAACGAAAAATAAATATGTTGAAATAAGACAATTTTTTATATGGCTATTTTATGAAACTTTTTATTATTAATCTCTTTAAAAAAGATTTTATTTAATATTTGCAAAACAAAGTTGTAAAATATTCAAAAATATAAACATCAAAAAATGAATAGAGCTCCTCAAAATTTTGATGAAATTGCAAAACAAATAGTTGGGATATTTTAAAATGGATAAAAATCAACAAAAACAACGTTTGAAACAATCTTTGTCAGTCATCAAAGCAAAACAAATTATTTTTAAACTTATTAATAGGTAACAGGGATTTTTATTTTCTTTTTTTTTATTTTGGTGAACCAACTATTGTTATATTTTTTATTAATGATTTTTTTTTCGACGTACATGTTGGAAGTAAAATTTTACAAAAACAATGATTTTACTTGGCTTTCCACAATAATTCTTTATATTAACAAATACTATAAAAAATTTTAAGGGAAAAATAAAATATTCAAAAAATCAAAAAATTCAAATATCAGAAACTCTTTGATAAAATCAATTTATTTTTTTATTCGCGACTGAAAACGAATTTGTAAAAGAAAAATTTTGTAATGTATTCTTTGTGCACATTTGCTTTTTTTATGACAAAAAACTTTTTAGTGTCCGACAATTTGCAGAAAATATCTTTTTTTTTTCGATTGAAATACGCCTTTTTCAAAACATTGCCTTGCAGAATATTTTTTAGCAAAAAAATTGTTCTTCGACTTTTTAACATAGTCTATTTATTTTATAAAACATGTATGTTTATTGTATTTCAGTCATAAACACTTGTTGCTTAGTTTTTGAATGTTTAATTTAATATTTTTTATGATAAATAGTTTCAAATTACCTAAAAAACTTAAAAATAATGTACAAAACGAAGAAATAAAAACACAAGACATGTTAATTGTTGGCAATTTTTTATGAATTTTTTTTCTTTTTTATATAATCTTAAAAATATCATTTAAATCATTTATTAATATTTTTCAAATAAATTTGGAAATTTTTCTGTTTAAACTCATAAAAGACCTAACATTTTGTGTTGAAGAATCAAATTTGAAATTTTGATTCATTCATTCATTAAATATTTTATATTTTGCATTAAAGCTACATTACAAAAAATTTTTACAATGCAACAGAATAAAAACATTTTATTTCAAATTACAGTAATTCGAAATGATTGTGAATTTTTGCAGATTGTGAAAAAGAATACTGTATTAATTTATAACTTATTTTAATTAATATAACCCAAATGTAAAAACAAAAAACTAATTTTTCCAAAAATAAATTTATTTAACATTTCATATAAATGACAAATATATCAAACAGAACAAAAGCAAAATCAAATTTATAAAAAAAAAAATTCACAAAAGCAAATATAAAAATAAAATTTAAAAAACACTTTGTGATTCAAGAATTTTTTCGATGGTTTCTTTTAAGGTTTCATTTTCATCTTGAATTTTAGCAAATTGATTTTCAATGGTTTCTAACTTTTTCTTCATTTTTTCTTCGCTGGCTTCTTTTGCGCTTTTAATTTCAGCAATTTGATTTCCAAGGATTTTAAAATTTTCAAAAATTTTTTCCATATCGATTTTTTCTCCAACACCAAATTCATTTTTATGATTTACAGTTGAAACTTCGGAAGGGGCAGAAGATTGAAAGACGAATGATTTATGATTCTGGACAGCTTCAGTTGATTTGGTTTCAAATGAAAAACTGGTAATGCCAGATTCAACAAAATTTTTACCATTAATATGGTTATCAATTTTTACATTTTTTTCTGAATTTGTGTTTATTTTACTTTTGTTAAATACAAAATACATACCTTCTTGAATTTTATCATCGTTGTAAATTGCAGGAATTTTAATATATCCAACTTTCATTTTCCGTGAACATTCTGAACGAATATTATCTTGTTTTTCCAAAATTTCTCGTGTAGTTTTTATGATTTCCTCAAAAGTTTTACACAAATCCATTTTATCTTGTGCTGACATATTAGCGGGAAAACCCTTTTTGGCAATTAGAATTTGTCCCTAAAAATAAGGCCAAAAATTAAGTAACAGAAAATAACGAATTTCATTTTAGCTTAAAAAAAGTCCTTTAAAAAACAACTTACTTCAGATGCACGTTGATATTCTTGCTTTAAAGCTAAATATTCAGTTTGTGGCAATAAATCGGAATGATAAAATTTTGATGGAATATCTATTTTTTTTGCTCGTTGATGGTTAAAATAAAAGATTATAAGAGTTAAAATAACTGGTGAAGAAAAATAAACTGCAAAACTAAGTCCGAAACGTCGAAAAACAATTTGAGTAACAAAAAACGCCACAATCGCAAAAACAACTGGAGTCAGTACGGCCAAAACACATTTTATTTTTGAATATTCATATACCGGGGCCCTTATTAATTTACGTTCCATTTTTTACTCAAAAAATAATGAATGATGGAAAAAAATGAATTAAGAAAGCATTTTTTGTTTGCGATAATCATAAAATTATTCAAGTAACCTTTCAAGCAATTTTCTCATGCCCTTTTTATTCTTCAATTACCGAGGTCATTCTCTCAAAGAAGTGACCATTAACAGAATGGAATGACCAATACAACAACCGACCAACCAAAAAGATATTAAAAAAGAGATTGCTGACATTCGTATCCCCTTTTTGGGACTTATTGAAAGAACGTTAAAATAATAATAATCAATAAAAGCATAATATCGCATATAAAATGCGAGTAAATGGACTACACAAAAAATTCAATGTCATTTTTCTTTCGACGTGAATAGTTTAATCATGAATGAATGTATATGGAAAATGCATAAAACGTTCATTTAAATTAAAAACGCACTTAAAAAATAATATTTTCTTTCTTGTCATACTTTTTGATATAATCATTTCTTTTTGGTGGGTTTTCTTTTTGACCGTTTTTTGTCTAAAGTTTTTTTGCCAGTCTTTTTTTTGTCCACGCATTTATTTTCAAATTTGATGTCGATGTCTGCCGCAGCCAGTGTTATGCTTTTCTGTTTTTTACCTATGTCGCGCCGCGCCACGCGCCAGAGATTTTTAGAAGTCGCGCCGCGCGCCGCGCCGCGCGCCAGAGATTTTCGGAAGTCGCGCCGGCGCCGCGCCGCGCCGGGAAATTTTTGAAAAAGGCCGAAAATTTAACGTACTCCCCCCTGTGAATTTAAAAAAAAATTTTAACTTTTAGAAAAGTCGCGCCGCGCGCCGCGCCACGCGCCAGAGATTTTCGGAAGTCGCGCCACGCGCCGCGCCACGCGCCACTGGCGCGCGCCGGCGCGGTGCGAACGCGGCGCGAAGCAAAACACTGGCCGCAGCTATTGCAAAAAATTGTTTTTTGTCTTCTCGAAATATTTTTTTTACAAAATATTTTTTTTTCCACACATGATCCGACGTAACCGTCAAAAGTGTCATTTTTTCAAATTTTCCAAGTTTTTAAACAAATGAATCTTTTTTGAAGTCTTTGAATATTTAAGTTTCATAAATAAACATTTTTAATTTCAAAATGATGGATAAAATAGAGAAATAAATTTTATGACGAAATTTTAAAAGGTCAATTATTCAAAAAATACCTCAACGTAATGGCACATTTTTTATGACGTTTATTTTTAGACAACAATCAAAAACACATTTTATTAAAATAAAATTCATTACGAGTATTTTACAAAGAATATATATCAGGTTTTATGGGGTGACCAACCTCGGCTGTATTTTTCTATATTTCCAAGTATTAAAAATATGCGTTAAAAACATATTTATTTTTATATAGTTTTCGGAAAATGTGAAAAATATTATCATTATTAATACTGAACATAAAGAATTAAATTAATTGGGAGCCCATTTATTAAAGTCTAACAACGTTTCATAAAAAATCTTTTGCAATACCACTTTAAAGCTTTTACAACAATCACAAAATTTACAAAAATATTCAAAAAGCAACAATTCAGTTATTTCAAAAGATTTGAATAAACGGAAATTGATGTTACACAAAATTAAAAGAAGCCTTTTCTCCCGCAAACAAACAAAATGGATGTGCTGCAGTGAATATAATTGGATAAAAGTGTCATTTGAAAATATAATGTCGGTCATAAAAAAAATCGATTTACACAAACATTGGTTCTCACAAATTTGTTTGTACGTGCCATGTTAAACTTAGTCGTTTAGCGGTGTGATACATTTTATTGGTTTATAATCATTTTATTCCAACAGAAAGCTAGCCGGCCGGCAGCAACAGGAAAATTTATAAGCAAGTGAATAAAAGCAAGAAAAAGTCTATCAAGCTTTTAAGATCGATCAAAAAGATAAGAAAAAGAAATATCGAGATTTGTTGTAATGACAAATCTTGACAAATGGCATATTTGTGGATTCTTTTGTGCAAAATTTTTTAAGTTTGGAATTAATAGCTTTTATGAAAAGTGAGATATATTTTCAGATTTTTTTAAGAGAATTATTTTCGACTAGTATCAGCAATCGTAGTAGGTACGTTCTCTTTGACAATCTAAAACTTAGTCTTCTGAATATTGGAACTTTAATATCAATCGTTTATTGTGCTCAAGTTTTTTTCCAGTAAATCGCCAGTTTCACTTTTTTTGGCCAGCTCCACGTTAAAAAATTAGTACAAAGTTACTAACATAAATGGGCAAAAGTTACTTTGGTGAAACGACTTTCTTGGAAGCTACTGTATTTTGTTTGATCAAATTGGAGAAACTGAAGGACTTTGTGCAATGTTTTCTTTTACATTTATATTAGCGGACGTATTTATCTTTCTCTTTTTTTAGGCACCAATTGCACATCGTCAAAATTTATGTAAAGTTCGTGGAACATGGAAAGCGCTATTTTTAAAAAGCAAATTATTTGCTCTTGATAATGAAGTTCGAAAGATTGATAAATCATGGCCAGTATTTAAAGATGGTGAATCTTCTTCTTCGAAATCTTCAGCTATAAAACCGACAACAATTTCTTCTCCAGCTTCGGTCCCTACATCTACAAAACCTGCACCAGAAAATGTTATTTCTTCCAAACGTCCACCAGAAAAAATTATTGAACAACAAAAGAATTCACCAGAAACTAAAATTGAACAACCAAAGAAAATTCTTGTGACCGTTGATCCAAAAGCTTCAGAAATAAAGACTGAACAAAAAGAAATTCCAAATCAACTTCCTATAGTTATTACAAAAGAACCTGTTGAAGTTAAAGAAATGCCAAAGAATACAGTATCAAACTTTGGTGTAACGCAAAATGAAAATATGTAAGTTTTCAAATAGTTTTTTTAGTTTTATACTACATCGCAAAGATGTACGCTAGGTATTAACAAAATAATTTTGCACATCGATTTATCAACTTAGTTTTAATTTTTTTATACTTTTACAAAATTCTTTAACATTCAAGTTTTTTGCTATTTCCAAAAACTGTTGATCGGAGTTTAATAAGAAAGCGATCCGTTTTTAATGAAAAAATTATTATTAAATTTTGAATATTATTTGATTAAATGTGTTTAAAATTTAAAAATTTAAAAAAAGTGAGAAAAATCTTTTTAGAATGCGTAAACCAATGCGAAAGCATCCACCAACTCAGGATCCACGTCGATATCATTGTTTACCAG
>JAQIXH010000119.1:0-20521 GCA_034700145.1 Panagrolaimus detritophagus
AGAGGAATCGAACCTTTTCGTTCATTTTGTGTCGCAACCTGGCGCGCGACCAACTGAGACACGCAGCGGGCAGTTAACGGCTCGGCAGTTAAGAAAAGCAAAATTTCCTTTCAGTTCAGACGTGGATTATTGAATTGAATCGCCTGCATTTTCTGTCTTTTTAGGCCTTTATTTGATTTTTCTCAAATTTTTCGTACAAAAAATGCGTTTGGAGCATATTTTCAATTCAAAAATCTGAAGCGCGTATTAGATGAATCAAACTGAAATTTTTAGAGTTTGTTATCGATGAATAGGAGTACTTGAAAATGTATTTTGACAGTAAGTGCACCGCTGCACTGCCGAGTTAAACTTGGGGTAAAAACATCAAAAACAACGAAAATACATAATTTCAAAAAATCACAAAAAATCAGAAAATGAGGAGTTTTATGACTCCAGAAGATCCTAAAAACTTCTAATGGATCTAAGGAACAATTCTGAAATTAAAAAACAACTTTTGGTGCAGAAATAAAGTCACATCGATTTTTTGAAAAAGGTGCCCGAAAACTTTTGTGCACCAAATTTTTGAATTTCCGCCAGCATTTTTCGTTGTGAAAGGATTCAGGCAAGGAAGTGGTGCTGTAACATAGCCCTCAGATAGGGCTTCAAAAGTTGTATTTGGATTTTGAAAGTGGCTTCACAGAAAAAAAAATTATCCACAATATTCAAAGTGCCCAAAAACTTTTGAGCGCTGTAAGATTTTATGTATTTCAAGATTTCATCAGTTTATTTTCCAAAAAAGAACAAAATTTTACGTACTTTATTATAAAAAGATAGTAACAAATTCTACATCAATATTCAACATAAAAATCTTCTTGGATTTGAAATTTTTTAATTTCTGACATTACATTGTTATCGAAAAAAAACTTTGCACGGCCTTCAACACTTTCAAAACATTTTAATTTTTTCAAATGTTGCGTTAATACATTAATATCAATTATTGACAAAGAGGTTTGTTTCGTTGTTCTCGAAATGAAATCACAGTCAAAAGTAATAAGATTGGGAAAGCTGGCTGCTGTTTCTGAAAAGGCAAAAAAGTTTGTCAAGTCACACGACAGAATACTTTTGAAAAAAAGTTGCAATTTAAGGTACATCCTAAGTTAGCCATTTCGAGAAAATAAGATACGAGAATGTGAGAAACTTGAAAAACATTGATACAAACTAAAGTTTGAAAAGGGGTACTTGCCTTTAAACAACATGGTAACATTTTCTGTGTTTATTGCATATTCTTTAAAGTTTTTCACGTTTTTCTTATACATTGTTTCAATAGAATCACGATTAATAAAAAGTTGAAGATGTTTTACTTTAGGGAAATTCATGGTCCTAAATAATTAAATTTTCTGCATTATTTTTAATTAGTTTTATATACCTTTCAGCTATTTCACATAAAAACTGAGAAAAGTTTTTTTCCATTAAATGAGAATAAGCATTTATTTTTGAAACATCCTGTAATTTTATTTTTTTTCTGTATTCGTAAATTAATGATTAAAATTTTATTCTGCTTAATGAACTCACATACTGAAAAAAAAACCCAGTGCAGAATCAGGCTATTATAACAACACAAATCTTATAATAAAAATTTTAAATTAATTTTTTGAATTTTTCTTACAGCCGAAATGAAAAAAAATACTGACAGAAAAAGAAAAACATACGGAAATACGCACGTTTCCAAAACTCCGGACTCCCGTAAGGAAGCATTCGTTTTCCAATACAAATCTGTTTACTTCTGGATATAAACAAGTTTTTTTAGCGAATGTAATATACTTAAGATCTATAAAATATAGATGACATTTTTTTAAAAGATAAACTTTTTTTCTTTTAGGTTTACCTTTATGTATTAAGTTCTTTGTAATATCGTTAAAAATATCCACACTTGTGTTTATTGTCAACGACGTAACAGAAGTTTTCACACCATCGATGATAGCATCAGAAACATCTTTATACTCTTTCAGAACATTAAAATACTTTTCTAAGTGGAACATTTTATAAAACCCGCGCTCCTAAAATAAATACAATAATGATTAAACAATTTCATGTTCACGATAATGTAAAATCGTATTATCATACCAATTTTATAACATCGTCTTCAATAAAAATTTCCGAAGCACATGAAAAAAAATTGATAATTTCAATGCGTAATTCTGGTGAAGAAGCAAGAATTTTGCTAACGTCGGTAATGTTGATTTTATAAATAAAGAATAGCAGATTTGTAAAATTAACAAGGTATATTGAATTTATTTCTTTTCTGAAACTTTTGATATACCGTGAATACTTAAATTACGCAGTTCCACATTTTACATATTAGCCATTAACAAAACTTACAACTTTTTTACAACGTCATCCAACGATGGTCGATCATCGGGAATATATTCTTGAAGTTTATAACTTAATTTAATACATTCTTTGGCACATTCATTATATGGTGTGTTTTCGCTAAATTTTGTGAGAATATCGTATAAAATAGCACCTATCGAATACAAATCTGCTTTAAATCCGTCATAGTGTTTTGGAAAACCAGTTTCTGGTGCATTATAACGATAAGCGCCCACACGAATAGCCATAGATTTCCCTAAATTAATAAAAAAAATTTTAAAAACTCTTCATTTGAATGTACCTTCAAAACGATTTGCAAGTCCAAAATCTGCAATTTTAACAATATCATCGTGACAAAGTAAAATGTTTTGTGGTTTTAAGTCCCTGTGTGCAATACCCTTTGAATGCAAATATTTAACACCATAAACAATTTGTAAAAAAATCGTAATATCATGTTTTTCTCGCAATATTAACTCTTTTTTGATGTAATCTTCGAGATTTCCATTTGGAGCAAATTCTAACAATATCTTAAATGAGTTCTGAAAACAAAATTGTGGACATTAATTTGGCATAAAACTGTGATAATTTTACGACTTTAATAGTACTGTCGAACCTCGATTTTACGTCTTTCAAGGGACCGCGAAAAAAAGGCGTAAAATCGACGTCAGTTTATAGGGATTTCCATTTGGAGGGACCGCAGAAGACGGACGTAAAATCGAGGTAAACGTAAAATCGAGGTTCGACTGTATCATTAAAAAACATGCACAAAATAAAATTGAAAGAATTTGGATTTCCGGTTTCAACAAAATCAAATTCTTTTTTTTTGGAAGTAGTAGTAATTGGTATACGCTAGCGTCAAAAAGGGGTGTGGCCTATTTTTGACCAGGCTCCCTTTTTTCGCGAGACTGGTTCTTTTTTATTGGCGATTTTGCTAACAAGAAACTTTGTAATTTTGATTTGTTACTTACGTCAGTTTCAACAGAACCAATAAATTTAATAATAAATGGATGTTCCAAGTCTTTCATAATATTCACTTCTCTTTCATACTAAAATTTTCGATTTTTTGCTGCAAATGATTTCTAGAAAAACTCACAAATTTTTGCTGGTTTTCATCCAAATTCTTCTTTTTTATTGTTTTCAAAGCGAATACTTTTTGACTTTCAATACATTTAACTTTTATAACTTCACCAAAGCCGCCTTTACCGAGAATTTCACCTTTTTCATAGTTTTTTTCATTGATTTTTATTTTCATAAGTAACTCCAGCATTTTTACTGATTGAAGCATTGCGACGTGTTCCGGTAAATTTTCATTAAATTCAAAGTCGATGTAAAAATTATTGAAGATTAAAAATTTATGAATCGTTTTCTTCTATAAATTAACGTGGAAAAAAAACTCTTAATACAGAATGGCTCAAGAAATTTTTCGTATCATAAGCATTTTATACCCATTGCAAAAGTTTCTCGTTAAAGAAAACAAGCAAAAAACATTTGTAATTACGTGATACCTTGAATAATAGAAAAATCCTATCCCATGCCATTTACAGATTAGGGGGATCCTGTAATCCAGTCTCGTTGCCATTTTAGCCCAGTATAAAATAAAAGTTACTTTGAAAAGTATTATAATTTTAGTATTTTTGTTAGGACTGCCTTATATTGGCATAAAAATGACCACTACTGAACCCTGTTGCTATTTTTTTTGGCATCATAAAAGCGTTTAAATTTTTTTACTAAATCCGGCAAGATTCTTGAGGGAATTCCCGTTTAAAAAATACGTCAATTCCAATACCCTCTTAATACCGGATCCGATCACTAATGTTCACTTACATCCGGATACAAAAAAAATCTGGCACGGCCTTTGACATCTTTTAACCATTCAGATTGTACCAATTCATCAATTATTTCCAAAATATCTACAGATTCCATATACTTTTGCTCACTTTTCGTTCTGTCAAAATTGCAATAAAAAAGAGTGAGATTTGGAAAACTTTCAGCAACAGCTGAAAAGGTGGTGACTTATAACAGGCAATGGTTATAAACAATGCCAAAAAAATTTGTATAAAATGCTATTTTTGGTGATTGTTTTTTTCTTCTTCATCGCTTAATTTAACAAAATCCGTAGGGTCTTGTGTATTAACATTGATAACAAAGACATTAAGTTTGAACAAAAAAGTACTTGCCTTTAAAAAATAGATTAACGTTTTCTGTGTTAAGACGAAACTTTTTTCTAATGTTGAAAATTTTTTCAAGGTTCCATTCTCGTGTCAAATCATCTACTATTAACGTAAGTTCAAGGTGTTTTACTTTTGAAAATTTCATTGTTCTAAAGATCTTCCTTTATTCTTTAATTAATTCCAATTAAAAAATACTTTATTTGAATTATATTCATAAAATTAGAAAAATATGTTTTCTGACGATGAGTAACAGAAGTCATTCTGAAAATATCCTGAAAAGTAAAATTCCTTCTGTATTATAGATTAGATGATAATTTTTTGATTTTTTATTTAAAGAAGCGCACGCGCGTCTTTAAATGTGTTCCTCGCATTTTTTTAGCCAAAAGAAAATGAAAGAGAGGTATACTGTAGAAATTTAAACTTTTTTAAATTTCGATTTTTATCCTTATATTTGTAAAAAAAATGCGGAGATTCCAAAAATCGATCTTCTGAATATCATTTTCCTGCAAAAAAATGAAAAAATCAGAGAAAACTGTATTTTTTTCCGTTTTTTTGATTATGATAAACGTTCCGTTCTTAGTAATTGTGCCTATCAGATTCAGAATTTTTTCCTGCATCCAATAGAATAAATAAAAATTTCGCCAAAATGCGCAAAAAAAAATTAATTTTTTTTATTTTTCTAACCATTAATAAAACATTATTTTTAATTTTTTTGCTTTTTCTTTTTTTTATTTCCAATGATTTTTTTACGGCGATTTTAATGCTACCAAACTTATAACATTTGGCAACTTTGTAAAAATTGTGCTCGTCCTTATTTTTATTTCATAAGAATTATTACAAACATACCGAAAAAGGTGAAGATCCACTCCCTTCAACCAGATCAAATAAACAAATATTTTCCAAAATATACTGGCTTTCTTTTGTATATTCTGAAAATGAAGAAGCGAGATTGATACGCTTTAAACCTACAAAATAATAAGTTTTTTTAGTCAGCTTAGTAATCAAAAAAATTTTTAAAACAAAGATTATTATGTTCTTAAATTGTACTTTACCTTTATGAATAAAAATGTTTGACATTTGAAGCAAATAAGTTGAAGTCGAATCTATAACTAAAGAAGTGACAGATTTCTTCAACATATCAATAACAAAATCAAAACTATCAGGTGATTTAATATACCTTTCCAGATTAGATAAAGGATAAAGTCCACCAAACTAAAAATGTCAAGTAAATGTACATGTGAAAGAAATTTGCTTACTCCAGACATCCCGTCATTAGTGACTTCAATACGTGTTACAGATAAAAACAGATTAATAAACCCATTATAAAATTGCATTTCAGAATTTAAAACTTCGAGAGCATCGCTGGTTGTCAAGTTTAACCCAAAGAATAGCAGATATGTAAAACGTTCAAAGTGCTTTTCATTTATTCGATTTCTGTAAATTATACATTCACAAATTAACAAATCGTTTAATTTTAAAAAAAGGTATACACTTACAATTTATGAAAAATTTCATCGATTGAAAATCGATTTATAGGTTCATTATCTTGAAGATTATCACTCAGCTTCAAATATTCAGTGGGACAATTTTTTTTATAAAATTCTGTTAGAATATCATATAGAATAGCTCCCAATGAAAAAACGTCAGCTTTAAACCCATCATAGTGTCTACCAGGAGCAACTTCTGGTGCAATGTAACCTCGTGTTCCAGCAATCGTCGACATTGATTTGCCTAAAAATATAGAAAATATTATTGAATTTTTTTTAGTAAAAATAAAAAACCTTCATAACGATTTGCTAGTCCGAAGTCAGCTATTTTAAGGATGTTACTTTCGTTGAGTAAAATGTTTTCGGGTTTTAAATCACGATGTGCAATATTTTTTGAATGCAAATATTTAACACCATAAAGTATTTGAGTAAACAACATAATTTTCCAGTCTTGATCTTTTTCGTTCAAAAATCCTTTTTCGATGTGAACTCTAAGATTTCCATTTGAAGCAAATTCTAACAGCAGTTTAAGATGGCTCTTAAAAACATTGGGAGTAAGTCAAAATTGATCGCATGCCTCTGAATTTTATAACTTACATCTGTTTCAACACAATCAACAAATTTGATAATAAATGGATGTTTCAAATCTTTCATAATATTAACTTCTCGTTTGAGCTGAAAAATAATACGTTTAGCAACATACATATAATTAGAAAGTTTTTGAAAAAATCTTACAAATTTTTTTCGATTTTCTTTTAGTTTTTTTTTCTCTACACTTTTTAATGCAAATATTTTTTTACTTTCAACACATTTTACTTTTATTACTACACCAAAGCCGCCTTTACCGAGTTTTTCACCTTTTTCATAGTTTTTTTCATTGATTTTTATTTGATTGAAAATTCTAAGCATTTGTGGAATTTTTGGGTTCAGCTTTTAGCAAGAGGAAATACTCGAACAAATTAAAAGAAAGGGGAAGATGGAAAGTTCAAGAAAAAAGAAACCTGAAAAGCCAAAATGATTAAAAAATTAAAATGTTGAAAAAATACATTTCATCACAAAAAACTGAAAAAAAAATACAGCCTTTGATGATACATACTTTTTTACCTGCTCAACTACGCATACAGGAATAATATCAACAAAAACGTTAATTAAAAAAAAGATAAGACCTAATCATTTCTTTTTAGGGTTGTCGATTTCCCTTTCCCGGAAAATTTCCCGACTTTTGAGGGAAATTAGCGGGAAATTTCCCGAAAATATTTGTTAGAAAGGCAATATTTTTTACTATTTTAAGCTCATTTAGCATAAAATAAAGCAATTTTTGATATGAAAAGTCATTAATTGAAAAGTTTATTGAAAAATCATCAAATTACGAGCTTATAGTAATTTTTGGCATTGAAAAAACAGAATTCCAAAAATTATTTCCCGCTTTTTTCGATTTCCCGGGAAATCGACAACCCTAATTCTTTCAAATATTTTTTCGGTTCATCATTGAATCAGATGAATCATCACAGCACAATTATTTTTGGAATCAAAGAGTGTGATAACTAACTAACCAGTTATCACGTTCTTTGATTTTGTCGGCAAAAAACTTTGATGTTTTATTATCAAAGGTGGATGGGGGTAAAAATGACGATTTTTCGACCACGTCATATCTGGACAGCCCTAAAGCCACTTTCAGCTTTCTAAAAAAGCAAATCAAAATTACAGTAAACTTTTTATTTAAAATGCTAGAGGTACAAGAATTTATTTAAAGCAATAAAATTTCACAAATTAACAAAAAAAAATAGAATGTTACTTCATTTTCTTCCACGTCCAAAAGCCATCGAAAAGAGAGCAATTCCACCAGCAATCATAATTAAATAAAGAGACATTTCCATAGCTGATGTTTCACCAACCATTTCATCTTCAGCTAATTGAACCAATAAAGATTTTGTTTCTCCAAAAACATATGTTTGAGAATCTTTGATAATATCAACACCTGGTTTGCTGTGAATAGTTTCATAATCAAAAATTGCAACAGCTTCACGTTGAAAATTTTGTAATACTTCTGGAGTCAATTCAACACCCTTCATCAAAACACTTTCTACAGTATCCTAAAAATCACATTTATTAATCAAATAAAGACAAAATGCAAAACTTACTGTACGAACAGTCTTTTCAATGGGAATACACATTAAAATATGATGTCCAAGGAGAAGTTTAGAAATAGGTTTAATATGCTTTTCAAGAGCTGTCAATGCTTTTGTATCAATTTCATGGGTAACAATGCAAATACTACAGACAAGAGTTTTGGAGGTGACATTATCTTTGATGAATTTGACAAGAATTTCAAAGTTCTTTAATCCATTTAGTTGTAAGGTAAGCTGAAAAAAAGGATATATTAGTTTTAGCAGGTATCACTACAATAGTTAAAGATATGAGCATTAAAAAACCTTACAAGCAGCAGTAATTCGCTAACTATAGTCTCAAAAGCTACATGTACAACTTATAGAGCTATAGACATCCGTTATAACTTTAACACTCTAGCAAAATATTAAACAATACTCACCATTTCCATTTCTGTAATTCTTAAAGCTTTACAAAGCCCTTTGATATCGGTTGAATCCTCCATTATTGCTGCAGATGAAATAAGTTTTCGTTCAACTCGTGTTGGAGGAGATACTGGCTTATGTCCTTTAAAAAGTTGAACAGTTTCTTCATTAAATCCACAAGCATATAAATAATCTTCACCAAATAATGGCTTGAGTTGAGACATTGTAGAAGATCAAAATTGTTGAAAAAAGAGTAAAAAAGTTGTAATACTGTTGTTTATGTTTGTTAAAGCACTAAAAAAGAGAGTATTAAAGGATATGAAAAAGATAAAAGAGATAAGTTTAGCGAGGTTGTTGGATATACATGGAATATACACGTGACTAAAGCGAAAGTAGTTAAAACTGGGATAAAAAAGTGGATTTTTTAGCTCTAAATGTATTTAACAGATGTAATACAACTTTAATCAATACCATGGAAGCAACAGATACAAAGATCAATGTTTTTAATAGCTTTTAAAAACTGTAAAAATGTTGTAAACAAAAAACTTTTGCGTAAACAACTTTTTTATCTTTCAAATTTTTTATTGCAAAATCATTTCAGCAAAAAGACACATTTTGCCAAAGTCATAAAATTTATTTGATTTTTCACTTTTTTTTGAAATTGTTGTATTTTTTCGATGATTCACTTGAACTTTTAATCCAAGAAAAAAATAATTACTGCCATGAATCATATATAATTTACTTCCAACAATTTGTTTTATTTACTTTAATCCATGTCTGGGATCAAACAGTTTAATCTTTTTCCATAAAAAAAGATTAAACTGTTTGCTTTCTTTATCTCTTTTTCGCGGATATTTTTTTTCAAATTTCGTAAATAAACTTTTAAAAAACCACACAAAAGTTGGTTGTGTGACCGCAAAAAATTGAATGAACAGTTGAAAAATAAACAAACACCATACATTAATGATTATTATTTATTTGAACAGTGAATCAGTAAAAAGTAATGGAAAGAAAAAACGAGTTTTTTATTTACGCGTTACATCATATTTCGATTGTGGGTTGTCTCACTTTCATAAACAACCTAAAAAAATTTTTCGTATATAAATCCGCAAAAAAATAGGTAGATCATTAAATATTATTTTTGTTATTTTTAAAAAACTCTCAAAATGGAATCTAAAAGTTGTTTTATTTGCTGCGTTTTAATGATTTTGGTAATTTCTTCTGTAAATGCTCAAAATGATCAAGCTTTTCCCGAAGCTACAATAATTCGAGCAGAACGTGGTGCAATTTCTAATGCATTAAAGGGTGCAGTTGTTGGTGGAATTGCAAGTAAATTAACCGGACATAGTGCATTGAAGGGAGCCGGAATTGGAGCAGCTGGTGGAGTTGTTGCTGGAAAACTTCTTGGCAATCGAAATCGAAATAATCATTAAATTTTTTGTATTTTACTTTATTTTATGTAATAATAATAATTTCTGTAAATAATTTTTGATTTTTCTTTTTTTTGCCATAATCAATAATAAAATATACTTAAACATGTTAAATAAAATATACTTAAACATTTTATAAATATCAAAGCTTGGGTTTAACAGTGAATTTTAGAAAAAAATTACGTGGGAATAAAAAATGGAAAAATAACTGAAGGATTATCTTTTGTGTATAATTTTATCGACTGAACTGCGATTATAAAATTTTTAATTATATATTTATAAATATGTTTTTGTCGGTGAAACTCATATTAAAGCGGAAAGGGAAGAGGGGGTCAGCACAAAAAACTTTTTGCTTTCTAAACATGAAAATCAGAAACTCACTGGAGCGGTTTTTTGCGCACTGTAGCTTTGAGAATAGGCAAAACCCCCACTTCAATGATTGTCTAATTTTCAGGTTTGGAAAGAAAAAAAGTTTATTCGAGCTGCGACTCCCGCTTTAAAGGATGAAAGTTTTGTGCTCCAAAAACAAGTGAATTGTTGCTGTAAACTTGCAATAATTATATTTTTTTTGCAGATGAATGGAACCTTTTTTTAAACACAACAAAAAACCACATGAAACTTTTTTTAATGGTTAAAAAACAAACAAATAAAAAATGTGAGTTTTTTGATTGATGAAAACTCATAAACGTTATTGCTCCAATTTTATTGTTTTACTTAAAAATTTTTATTTTGTTTATAAACAATGTTTATTACAGTCAAAAATAAACAAAAAAAGAGAAATAATAAAAATTAAAAACCCCCTCAAAATGCGAGAAAAATATCAAAGAAATTTTCAAAAATTGCCAAAAAAGCTGTTTTTTAAATTTTTTTGTCTGTTTTCACAGCTGGAACGATCTCCTTGTAGCAGAGATATATTTTTTATAACTATTTAAAGTAAAACCTCTATAACCCAAAATTCTGTCCAATTCAAGAACAATATATGGAACTTCGTCATTATCTCGATAACGTTTTTCAATAAATATTTTTGACATTTTATCTGCAAACCGATGAAATTCTTCTTGTTTTTCTCTGTTTTCATATCGAATTTTAATAATAACGCCATTTACTGATTTTGTCTAAAATAAAAATTATGAAAAAAACTGTGAATAAAATTTTAAAAAACTTTCTTTAATAAATTTTTTCAAAGTTTGAATATTAAATTCAATAGTATCCAAATAAATAAAAAGTTCTCAGAAGTTTTTGCCTTCTTTATATTTATATAAATCTTCCAACCATGTTGTTTGCTTTGATTTTCATACTTTTGTTGGAAATATTAATAATTTCAATATTTGAAGCATTTCTAATAATTTCAGCAAATGTAATATTTAAAGAAATTTTTGCTATTTCTATTTCTTTTGTAAATGATCCAATAATTTGTAATAGCTCAAAAGCTGAAATATTTGAACTGCAAATTTCCAAGACTCTTGGTTTCCAAACAACGTTTTTTGAAGCAATGATTTTGGGGAGGTTTTCTTGATTAAAAATACAAAGTGTTTGGGTAAAAGCAAGAATTTCATGTAAATTTAAAAATGTTTCAAGCGATTTAGAGTTTTCATCCCAAACATTATAACAATCAATTAATTTTATTTTCTTTAAAGCAGCATATCTTTGAGCTTTTAAAGATGATATTCCAAAAGAAAACTGTTCTTCAATTTCAAAAGTTTCGATAAAACGTTGAAATAAATCTTCATCAATTTTAGGGAGAAACAATTTTTCTGCCATAGCTGAAAAATAATAAGTCATATAAATAATGTTCAGATTAGAACGTTTTACAATTTTTTACAGGCCTTTTTTAAATAAAAATATGTTTACACTAAAAAAGTATTTTACCTTTAACTCTTTCAGGACAAAATACTGCATGATGTACTGTTTAATACCATCCATTACATTTTTCATTTGTTGAACATTTTATTTTATCAAGTAAATGAATTTTATCAAATTTACTAAAACAAAAACGACAAAATTTCTTTTTATCAGCAATTAGTTTTCTATCTTTATCAGTCGGATATTTTTTACATTCATTTGATTCATGATAATGATCACCACAAAAATGACATTTTCCCATAATTGAATAACTTTTTATACCGAAAAAGGAATCAAAAAAACAGATGGAAGTTAATATTACTGAAAGCTGTTCTTCGAGTTCAAAGGTATGGAATCAATAATTATCAAAAATAAAGGATACTCAAGCAATAACAATCACAAAAAGTCGATTAATATAAAAAATTGTGGTCATTTTTTAATGGCATGGAAATTAGAAAAAAAAGGATGATAGACAAACATCAGGTGAAACTTGTCTCCTTACTATTTTTACAGTCACATTAAATAACAAGAAAATTTTTAAAAAAATGGTCAGCATAAAGTAAGGAACGCAGATCAATAATAAGATTCGAAAGACGAACAAAACATTGCTCTGTTGCACCCTATTGCTTTTTTAAATGAAAAAAAACTAACAACCTCATCAGAGTTGTGCGATACCGATATATCGTGTCGAACATCGGTATCATAAAACTTTTGAGCGGTATCGGTAACGAATGATTTTTTGCTGTTATTTCGATACCGATACATTATCTTTTTTTGCGCTTAATGTCGTTGTAACCAGTTAAAAAGTGAAATAAAATAAAATTTTCGAAAAAAAATTTGGTATCGATATCGAAAAATTTTTTGGCAGTACCGAATAAATTTTTGGAAGTATCGAATATCGGTATCGTCTGAGAAAATATCGGTACCGAAGAGACAAGAAAAAAAAAATTTTTTTCTTGTCTCTTATTGTGAGCGGCAATCAAGTTAAATGTCCAGGAAAAAACAATTCAGTTTTTAAATTTTTTTTCTTTTTTTTTGAGAAATTTTTTTGTTTCACGATATAGTTGTTTTAGAAAGTTTTTTACTACAGTCGAACCTCGGTTTTAAGATTTTTAAGGGAGCGTTAAAAAAAGACGTAAAATCGAGGTTCGACTGTATTTTAAAAAAAATTTCAAATATAATTTAAAAAAACCAAAATCTTTTTTATTGTTTGAGTTAACAGATGGCATTACAGTTGTCAAGTTTTTCTGTTATATCAAAATATTTTTTTATTTTTCTTTAATCATTTTTTCAAAAACGTTTATCAACAAAAGAAACAAAAAGAAAAAATAAAAATATAACAAAGAAAAACGAAGTACGTAAAGATTCACATAATAACAAAATTTGTGTCAACTTTTAACAGTTCAAAAACACATAATAGTTAATTTCTTTTTTGTCGTTTTTTTAAAGGAGGACCATCATTTTTATTCATGTCTAAAGTAAAATATTTAAAATCCTTAATTGCCCAAAATTCAAGATTAATATGTGGAATTTCTGGACAAGAATTTTGATTAAATGATAAATAAGTACCATCTTCTGGACGATAATTTATAATAAGTAACTTTGACATTTTATCTGCAAATTGATGATATTCTTTTTGTTTTTCTTTATTTTCATATCGAATTCTAATAAATACTTGATTTATTGATTTTGTCTAAAACAGAAATTTTAAAAGTTTATAAAAAATGTATTTAAAAGAATTTACTTACTTTAACAAATTTTTCCAAAGTTTCAATATCGAATACAATATTATTCAAATTAATAAAAAGTTCTCGGAAATTTTTGCCTTCTTTATATTTATATAAATCTTCCAACCATGTTGTTTGCTTTGATATCCAAGTATTATGAAATATATGTAAAACTTCAATATTTGGAGCATTTTTAATAATTTCAGCAAATGTAATATTTTTTGAAATTTTTTCAATTGATAGTTCTTTTGTAAATGATCCAATAAGTTGTGACAATTCTTGACTTGAAATCTTTAAAGTGTCAATTCTTAGAATTCTAACTTTCCAAAAAACTTTCTTGGAAGTTAGTTCTTTAAATATGATTTCTTTGTTTCTATCATAGATACCAAGATAACGAATAACAACAATAATATCATTTGAAGATAAAGGCTCTCCATCCTCGTCGAAAAATGAATCAGTAAGTTTAATATTTTTTAAAGTAACATATTTTCGTGCATCTTGAGAAGATAAACCAAATGCAAATTGTTCTTCAATGTCAAAAGTTTGAATAAAAGGTTGCAATAAATTTTGATCAATTTTTGGAAGAAATAAATTTTGTGCCATACCTATAAATAGAGATATAACCTCAATTTATGATTTAAGCTCAGCTTTCTCGTAAAAATTATTTTTTAATTGTAAAAGATACTTACCTTTAACTCTTTCAGGACAAAATGCAATATGATGATCAGATGAATACCATCCAATACATTTTTCATTTGTTGGACATTTTTTTCTATTTCGTAAATGAATTTTGTCATATTTAATAAAGCAAAAACGACAAAATTTCTTTTTATCAGCAATTATTTTTCTATCTTTATCAGTTGGATATTTTTTACATTCCTTTGATTCATGATTCCATTCACCGCAAAAATAACAACTTTCCATAATTTTTTAAAAATTTAGCAAAAAAAGGAAAAAATGTAGGTTGAGTTATGGACGTCCAAGCAATGATAATCCTCAAAAAACCAACCAGTGAAAGATGATCTAATGATCCACTTTTTTTTCACCTCTTGTGCAAGTGAGAAAAAACCCTGTAGAGGTTTTATTGGAAATTCTTTTTTTACTAACAAAAAAGCTAAAATTTTTTCTAAGTAAAAAGAAAAATATAAAATTAATACAATGAATAATAAGTGCAACTTTTTAAAAAAGAAAATAACACACTGTGTTTTTCTGTTCATTTGCATGGCAGGTGTATTGCTTGTCACATATGCGAATGAACAGAAAAGTGGAGTGAAAGACAAACATTAAAAATTGTTTAGTCTATACTTTTTTGAGGGATGCCACTTGAAATTTTTCTGTTTCAGAATAAAAGTTGTTTAAAAAATTTTTGACTATTGTTAAAAAAAATTTCAAAAGAAATCTTAAAAACCAACGTTTTTTTATATTTGAGTTAACATATTGCATTGCAGTTGTTAAATTTTTCTGTTAAAACAAAATTTTTATTTTTCTTTAAGCATTTTTCAAAAACGTTTATCAACAAAAGAAACAAAAAGAAAAAATAAAAATATAACAAAGAAAAAGAAGTACGTAAAGATTCACATAATAACAAAATTTGTGTCAACTTTTAACAATTAAAAAAGACATAATTATTTATTTCTTTTTTGTCGTTTTCTTAAAGTAGGACCATCATTTTTGTTCATGTCTAAAATAAAAAGTTTGTGATCCCTTATTCCATCACACTGAAGAACAATAAATGGAATTTCTTTATCTTTTGGGCTTTTATTTTCAATAAATAATTTAGACATTTTATCTACAAATTGATGATATGCTTTTCGTTTTTTTCTATTTTGGTATTCAAATCTAATAAATACTTGATTTATTGATTTTGTCTAAAACAGAAATTTTTAAAATTTACAAAAAATGTATTTAAAAAATTTAATTACTTCAACAAACTTTTTTAAAGTTTCAGCATCAAATTCAATATTATTCAAACGAACCCAAAGTTCTCGGAAGTTTTTGCCTTCTTTAAATTTATACAAATCTTCCAACCATGTTGTTTGACTTGATATCCACGTATTATGAAATATATTCAATATTTCAATATTTGGAGCATTTTTAACAATTTCCGCAAATGTGATATTTGAAGAAATTTTTTTTATTTCTTTTTTTTTGTATATAATCCAATAAGTTGTGACAATTCTTGAACCGAAATATTTAAAAAGTCAATTTTTAGAGTTCTAACTTTCCAAAAAACTTTTTTTGAAGTTATTTCTTCAAATATGATTTCTTTGTTTTCATCATAGATACCAAGCTTACGAATAACAGCAATAACATCATCAGAAGTTAAAGGCTTTTTAGAAACTTCATCCCAGTCAAAAAATGAATAAGTAAGTTTAATGTTTTTTAAAGGAACATATTTTTGTGCATCTTGAGAAGATAATCCAAATGCAAATTGTTCTTCGAGATCAAAAGTTTGAACAAAACGTTGCCATAAATTTTGATCAATTTTTGGGAGAAATAAATTATGTGCCATACCTATGAACAGAGATATAACTTCAATTTAAGATTTAAGATCATATTAAGCTTAGCTTTCTTGCAAAAATAATTTTTTTATTGTAAAAGACACTTACCTTTAACTCTTTCAGGACAAAATGCAATATGATGATCAGATGAATACCATCCAATACATTTTTCATTTGTAGGACATTTTTTTCCATTTCGTAAATGAATTTTATTATATTTAATAAAACAAAAACGACAAAATTTCTTTTTATCAGCAATAATTTTTCGAGCTCCATTAGTCACATATTTTTTACATTCTTTTGATTCATGATTCGATGAACGGCAAAAATAACAACTTTCCATAATTTTTGTAATATTCAGCGAAAAAAGGAAAAAAAAGATGGTTTAGTCAACGGATAAGAAAAGTTATAGACGTCCAAGCAATGATCATCATGTGAAAATTGACTAGTGAATGATATGAGGTCATTTGCATGGCAGGCGTATTGCTTTTCATAAACCTGCCATGCAAATGAACAGAAAAACGCAGTGAAAGACAAACATTTAAAAATTGTTATGTTTATACTTTTTTGAGGGATGCCACTTGAAAAAACAACGGCAAGTTTTTATTGATTCTAAAAAATGAAGCATTGAAGAAAGAAAAAATTAAAGATTCTAAAAGAAAAGATTCTTTTTTTGTTGCACTTAAATTTTAGTCATGAAAGTACAGATGTGAAAATTTGATAGATGTCATTTATTTCAAACATAATGCGTTTAGCAAAAAAAAAACAAACAAACTTTAACAAAAAATTAAAAACATGAAATAAATGAAACAAGAAAAAATAAAGGAACAAAAAAAATAGGTTAACTTTATATCAACAAATTTTTAAGAAAGCATGTTTCTAAAGTTTGAATAAATTCATTCGTTTTATTTTTTAAAAAAATTTTAAGATGATAAAAAAGAATATTTAGTTATTTCTTTTCCGGCATTTTTTAAAAGAAGGGACATCGTTTTACTTTTTGTCTGAAGTGAAGCATCTGTAACTCGAAAATCCATTCAAGCCAAGATTAATATGTGGCATTTCTTTTTCATCCCAATAAAATTTTTCAATAAATATTTTTGACATTTTATCTGCAAAGCGATGAAATTCTTCTTCTTTTTTCTGTTTTTCATAACCAATATTAATAATAACGCCATTTACTGATTTTGTCTAAAATAAAAATTATGAATAAAATTTTTTTGAACAAATTTAAAAAACTTTCTTTAATAAATTTTTTCAAAGTTTGAATATCAAATTCAATGGTATCCAAATTAATAAAAAGTTCTCGGAAGTTTTTGCCTTCTTTATATTTATATAAATCATCCAACCATGTTGCTTGCTTTGATGTCCAGGTGTTATCAAATATATTCAATATTTCAATATTTGGAGCATTTTTAATAATTTCAGCAAATGTAACATTTGAATTAATGCCATAAATTGTTATTTCTTTTGTATAAAATCCAACAATTTGAAAAAACTCATGAGCAGAAATTTCTATACTGCGGATTCTTATGCATCTTACTCTTGGAACAACTTTTTTGGATAAAATTTTTTCAAAAATTTCCTCCTTGTTCGAATCCTCGATACTAAGGGTACCAGTTACAACAACGACATCATTGGAATTTATAATTTTTCCGAGACCTTCTTCCTTTTGGTAAAATGTATCATTAAGTTTGATATTTCTGAATGCAACATAATTTTGAGTTTTTATGGATGATCCATATGCATACTGTTCTTCAAGATCCCATAATTGAACAAAACGGGGACATAAATCGTGATCAATTTTCGGGAGGAATGAGTTTTGTGCCAAACCTTAAAAAAGTGATAAATTGTTTTAATGTTCATAATTTTCCATCTCAGTGCCCCAACTTCGCCAAAGTTTCGGAGACATTTAATCTCGGATGGGACATGCCATATAAAAGTCCAAAAAAATCCCATTTTATCTAGTATGAATTTATTTTTCCCCATATAAATTGTGAGTTTTCGGAGGCAGACATGTCCCCACCCAAATTGGCACGGCAGCACCGTTCAAAGAAAAAATTAAAGTGGCCACTCTTTTGACTTCTTAAAAAGTCAAAAGAGTGGCTTTTTTGGGCACTGTTCTCGTTTTCCCAACCCCTCTTCAAGTTTTTTTTTATTTTATTACAAAAATAAATTTGCATAATTTGTACATTTTTTTATCAAAAAAAATGGAAAAACATAAATGTTTCTTGTTTATCAAAAATGGAAGTGCTGAAAGGTTTAACCAATAAAATGTTTTATCTACAAACACTTAAGAAAAGTGATTTCCACCGTCCTGCTGTAGAAGATTATCCACTTGAAATTTAAGTGTCACAAGAGCTTTCTTTAAAAATGCATTTTGGGGAGGGGAAAACAAGCCCACTTTCCTTTTGGATCTGCCTTGTTGGGGCGCTGTTCAATATCGATTAAAAAAATGTACCTTTTACTCTTTCAGGACAAAATACTGCATGATGGTCGACTGAATACCATTCAATACACTTTTCATTTGTTGAACATTGTTTTATATTTGGTAAATGGACTTTATCAGATTTAATAAAACAAAATCGGCAAAATTTATTTTTATCAGCAATTAGTTTTCTATAGTTATCAGTAGAAAATACTGTGCATTTTCTTGATACATGTCCCCGATAACCGCAAAAATGGCAGGCGTCCATAGCAGAAAATATTTTTCTACAAAATGAAAAAAAATGTAAAGAGGTGTTTTATTATTAGATGATGTTGTCCTTGATAGTCATGCAAATCAATAAAAAGAAGTGAAAGACAAACATCAGTTGAGTGGGCAAATATGCCATTCAACATTTTTTTCTCTGTCGATTAAAAAATAGCAAATAGGACCAGCAAAAGGAAGGCAAAAATCATTTTAAAAAAACATTGATGTAGATGGATAATAAAAAATGTAAAAGACAGTGTTCTACCTCAAAAAATCTTTTTAATACGTATTAAAAAGATTTTTTGAGGTGGAACACTGTACAATAGGAATGAATAGAAAAAGAATGGTAGAGCATTCACTTTTTCATTATTGTGTGCTGACCATTCAAATGGTAAAAAAACATATTTAAGTTGAAACATTTATTCTTATTTATTATTATTATTCTTTCAATTGGTTGAGTTTGCATGTCTTTGTAAAATTTCAGCTACTAATTATTATTTACCCAAAATATTTATTAAGTGGAGAAAAAAATAAAACAATATAAAAAATAAACGCAAATGGTATTAATAAAAAACTAAATATCTGTGTAGACATTTGAAAGCTCTTAAACCAGTTATTTCCAGGGGATAAACCTGAGAAATATCTGCACTTACGAAAATGATCAAATTCAAGGCATATACTGGGGACATCTTTTGAAATTGAATCAAAACTTGTTTCAACAAATAATTTTGACATTTTATCTGCAAAACGATGAAACTCTTTTTGTTCTGTGAATGCTGAATATACGATTTTAATTGATACTCCATTTGTAGATTTTGTCTAAAAATTATAATTTTGTACTTTTTGAAACAAATTCACTTACCATAACAAATTTTTTCAACATTTCAACATCAAATTCAATTGTGTCCAAATGAATATAAAGTTGTCGAAAATTTTTGCCTTCTTTGTATTTATATAAATCTTCCAACCATGTTACATTATTCATTTTAAGAGCTTTATAAAATATTTTCAATACTTCAATATTTGGAGCATTTTTAACTATTTCCGCAAATGCAATATTTGGATTCATTGCTTTTAATTTTATTTCTTTTGTAAATGATCCAATAATTTGTGATAGCTCTAAAGTTGAAATATTCAAATTGCAAATTTTCAAGACTCTTGGTTTCCAAACAACGTTTTTTGAGGCAATGATTTTGGGGAGTTGGTCATGCTTAAAAATATAAAGTGTTTGGGTTACAGCAAGAATTTCATGTAAATTCAATAACGTTTCAGGCAATTTATAGTTGTAATCCCAAATATAATACCTATCACTTAATTTTATATTCTTTAAAGCAACATATTTTTGTGCATCTTGAGAAGATAATCCAAATGCAAATTGTTCTTCGAAGTCAAAGGTTCCAATAAAACGTTGCCATAAATCTTCATCAATTTTAGGGAGAAACAATTTTTTTGCCATTGCTAAAAATAATAAGACATAATATTGTTCAGATTAGAATCAATGTTGTGCTTTTTGTTTTCAGATACTCCGACTCCGGAGTCGGAGTCGCAACAACACTGATTATAATGTTTCCTAATTTTTTGACAGCCTTTTTTAAGTAAAAAAAAACGTTGAACTATATTTTTTTAAAATTAACAATTCTTAACATTAAAAAAGTATTTTACCTTTAACTCTTTCAGGACAAAATACTGCATGATGTTCGATTGAATACCATCCAACACATTTTTCATTTGAAGGACATTCTTTTTTATTTGGTAAATGAATAAATAAATATTTGACAAAACAAAAACGGCAAG
>JAQIXH010000120.1:0-20436 GCA_034700145.1 Panagrolaimus detritophagus
TAAAAATACACATCATAAACCTTTAAAAATCAATCTAAATGGGGTGCAAGTTCAAAATGGACAGGGGTCCTCGAAGTGGAAAAACACAGCGTTATAAGAGAAAACTACGCTTCACGTCTGTGATGGAAATTGAAAAATAAAGATGATTTTTTTTCATTGCAAATTTAGATTAAAATAAAATTTTTGTAGTTTTAAATTCTTATTTTATAAAGGAAATTTTTTTTTGTTTGTTCTGTTTTTTATAAAAAAGCGAATCCAAAGTTGAATAAATAACGTGAAAAATAATTTCTTTACTTTTTTCAAAATGCCAAAAAAATAATTTATAATTTTTTTAATACTGTTGAGAAGCAGTAACTTTTGATCTTTTATGTAAAAGTATAGCTAATATTTTACGCAATAATTAATGGCTGTGAAAAATTCAGTGTTTTTTTCATTTAAATATTCAAAATAAAAAATATGGCTTTCAAAGAAGCAAATATAAAACGAACAAAATGACAATGAGAAAAATTGTAAAAACGAAAGATTGCAAAAAGTCATAAAAAAAGAAGAAAGCGTCTGTTGTGTCTAAAAAGCGATGCATTTATTACACAATTTTTGTCGTTGTTTATTCTTCTTTCTTTTAAAAAATGAAGCGATCCGGGTTTTATTTTGACATAAAATTTTTTCTCTGTGATTTTCTTCAATGGTCACATAATTTAAACAAAATATTTTTTGAATATTTAAATGTTTTTCGTTTCACAAAATTAAAACTAATCTTTAAAAATTATAATTGTAAAAACTAAAAGCATCTTATTTAATGTGTCGTTTATATATTTTTTGATGATTTGCAATAACAACATTAAAAATAAATAATAAAATGACAGTCTCACAATGATTTAAAAAAATTTTTAATTACTTTACATAAAAAGTTTGAAAAATTTTAACAGCTATAATTTTGCTGTTTTTTATGAAAGAGTCGTGTTTCGAAAATAAAAAGGAAAATCCCAATATTTTGTCCATCAATTTACACAATTAGAGTCCGTATTTTTGGTGCTAAAACTCAACGCAGGACGGTTGTTAAAATTACTACTGTGCTTCAATGAAATATTTTTTTCGACCCCCGGGTGGGTTCGAACCTGCGCATGCACGCAAGCGTCGTATGAGAGCCTGACGCGCTACCAACTGCTCTCACATGTTTAGACCAAAGGCCATTTCCGAAAAAACGGGAATTTAATGAATGCCTAATTTTCAGATTAGTGCATTAGGGAAAATTTATGAAATCCTTTTAAAAATCTCAGTTATGAGCTTTTTTTATTGCTAAATTTGGATATCATGTATTTATCAAATCTAAGGTTTTTTTGGTCTTTTTATAAAATTTCACTAAAAAAGGGATAGTTCTTAATTATTAAGTCCAATCAAACAATACTTTATAGTCTTGTTCCCCTTAAACTTACAGGTTGTACAAAGATATCCCAAAATGCAAAAAAGAAATCTGTTACACATCCAAGGTATAAAACTTTTTTGTATTCTTTCAAATTTAATGATGATGCATTTTTAATTAAATAAAATAGAATAGAATTTAAAATCATTCCAATCGGACTTAAAATAATATTAAACCAAAATTTTATTTGTGTTAAATAAATAAAACTTTCGGATGTTCCATTAACAGCCATTGTTGCTGTTGCTGCTGATGTTGTAGTAGTGATTAAAGACATACTGAAAAAAAATGTTTTGCAAAATAAAAAACGCGGTCAGTTCAAAGTTTTCTTAGCACGAAAAATAGGTGAACTTTTGCATTTTTTCAAGTCAAAAAATTAAAATTTTCGATTATTTTTCGTGCTAAGAAAAATTTGAACTCCCCGTGAAACGAAAAATTATTAGTATTGAAAAAAGTTCATTTTTTAAGACTAGCTCAAAAAACTGCGTCAGTCAAATTCAAGTAAGCTATAATTTTAAATTTTAAGTATAAATTTTAAAAAAAGAAGCGAAATTTATTGCTCAAAGAAAAGCTTAAATTACCTTTCTTTCAATATACAGCAAGATGCCTGAGGGAAATATAAATAACAAGCTGCTTTAAATCTTGTTTGTGGTACTTAGAAAAAAAAAGACTTTAAAGAAATTACAGGTGTTTTAACAGAAAAATTCATCATTCGCTGAAAAAGGTTATAAATTAAATTAAAAAAATAATGCTTAAAAACCATTACATTAAAATTTATTAAAGAAAAATCACACCTGTTCACTAAAAAAACACATGTACCTCTGTAGTCTTAAAAATTATTGTTTTTACATTTCAAGTATTTATGACATAAATCAGTTTTTTATTTCATGATGATAAATATTGGAGTCTTTTGCCGTTTTCACAATATGCTTCTACATGGTGAGATCAAATTTCTCTTAGCACGAAAAATAGCCGGAAGATTTTAATTTTTTGACTTGGAAAAATGCAAAAGTTCCACCTATTTTTCGTGCTAAGAAAAATTTGAAGGGCTTCTACATATTGTAACAGAACTTGAAAAAATGTAATCAATTTTTTCTGTAAGACAAGTCAAAAATTTCCAGCGTTTTTATGAAAATGGTTTTTGAAATATAGAAAAAAGAGATTTTGAAACATAACAAAATAAACACTTCAATAAAATGTAAAAAACATAATAAATTATTTATTTTACAACAGATTTATTTCCTGGTAAAAAATAATGAAAAAACATTCTTTTTCATAGAATTGCATAAAATGGAATTCCATGTTTTTATAACACAAAAAGCAAAATCTTTTTTCTTTCTTTAAAAAACATAGTGACTCATTTATTTCCTTAGAAGAATTATTTAAAAAGCTTGAATAAAAATGAAAAATTGAATAAAGATAATTTGCAATTTACGACTTTCAAAAATAATCTATAAAACGTATTTTTATTACATAATTTGTGAATATTCCAATAAAAAATGTGAACGACAACAGAAAACAAAATTAACTTTATTCGTTTATTTTAATTCGGTAGCGAAAGAAAAGAAATGCCTAAAATAAAAAAAAAATTTCTCAACATAGAAAAAATGATTGTTTTTTTTAAATAATACAATTCTGATCTATTTTTTATCATATCTGTCCAAACAGAATTTTAATATAAAACTTTGTTAAAAAATTAGAGCTCATTTTCGCTCCCGTTTTTGCGTAAGTGCTAAACAGAATTCCGTTTAAAAAATGGAAGCGGAAGTAAGCTCTATTTTTTTTAATAAAAGCATATATTTAAATTCTGTTTGGACAGATATAAACTGTGATAAAAAGTATATCAGAAATGTATTATTTAAAAAAAAAAACAATTATTTTTTTCAATATTGAGAAAAATTCTGCAGAAAAGTGTTCCCCGAAGTATTTCCGCACATCAATGTTATGGGTAATTTTTTTTTAAATTAAACGGTATTAATTCTTGGCTTTTTATGATTTGAACCAATCTATTTCTGTAAGAAGTATACCTCCTAAAACAACATTATATTAAAAAATGTTCATTTTTTCATAAATTTTTGCGAAGTTTTCATATAAAACAATACCGAAATAACTTATAAGTTGTTTTTTTTGAAGGGGGTAGGTGTATTTTTTAATAAAATATTCAAAAAAGTCAAACAAAAAGTAAAAACGAAAAGAAGAAGCAAAAAAAACCAAACTAAAAAAACAAGAACAAGAAAAGGAAGAAATTGAGTTCCTGTTTGAAAACAAAAAAATACAGGGTGATTCAAGAAATTTTTTCGTTTTTTTTATTCCTTTTTTCTAAACAATGGAAAAACAAAGGAAATTTTTTGAGGTGTCGAAAAAAT
The DNA here is from genome assembly GCA_034700145.1 of Panagrolaimus detritophagus. NCBI lineage: Eukaryota > Metazoa > Nematoda > Chromadorea > Rhabditida > Panagrolaimidae > Panagrolaimus > Panagrolaimus detritophagus. Next base: position 3,784 of record JAQIXH010000120.1, read on the forward strand.
GGGAAAATTTCATGAATCTCCCAGTATTACACTATTCTCCATTTTCTTTAGATTGCTAAAAACATTGCATTTTTTTGAAGCAAATCAAAAAGATGACAAAAAAATTAAAAGTCGCAAAAAGAAAAAAAGATAAATGTAATAAAATTAAAAAAGTACCAAAATATTTAAAGAATTTTTTTGTAATTCCATTTTGAATGAAAACGTTTTAAGCTCTTTCAACAGTACCAATTTTCAAGCCATACGTTTTTTTTTCCTTTTATTTTGACAAAGTAAGCTTTTTCGTCACAATTTTTTGTTATTCCTTTCAATCTTTGCTTAAAAAAAATGAATGTTTTACGTCGTCTGTCGATTTTCTTTCTTTTTTTTACAAAATGTTTTGTTGTAATATTTAATCGCAAACGGAAAACAGTTTGTAAAATATTGGAAATTTATTATAAACGACATTTGGCATTACTTTTTTGAATATTTTATTCAATTGTTTTTTTTAAAAAACCGTTAATTAAAACATAAAATATGTTTTTTGTGAAAACTAGGGAAAAAGTAATTTTTGTTTGATCTTGCATTTTTTGCTTTAACATTAAATATATGCATATTTAAAATTATAAACAATCATATACAAATAATTTTGAAAGTTGATGATTCAAATATCGGTGGATGAAATGTTACTTTAATTTTATAAAATCTTTTAAAACTATGTTGGACGCCGATTTCGGTATTTCAGAACTTAAAGATTTACTATGTTCATAAATAATATAATCATTATTTATGAATAGAGTTAATTTTCTTTTACGTGAGATTCTTTTTCAAATAAATTTTTATGCATGCTTTTTTTGTTCAGGATATCTTAATACGATTTTTAGATTCATAAAATGCGACTACACTCATATTAGACAATTTTATAACCCAAAAAATAAGTTTTTTTTTCTAAATATACGCCTAGTTTAACGCTGTTGACAATTTATTTTAAAAATGAAACCGTTTTCTTTTTCTTCGTCACCTTAGAAAATTTCATTGTTGAAAGAAAAATTTTTTTAGCAGACAAAAAATTTGTTGCAGAAAAAATGAGACAAAATTTTTGATTTTTTTTATTGGCACAAATTACTACAGAATCAAATGTTGGTGTTTTTTAATCTTAAAAAGAAATAACCAGATTTTTTTAAAACCGTAATGATTGAAATAAAATTTTAAATTTTAAATGAATAATAAATCAGTAAACTTTTGATAACTCATCCGTTTTGTGATAAAAATGTTCTACTGAGTATTTTTTTTAAAAACCTATAGTTTGTTATTATTTTTATGCAATAAAAAAACAAAATATTCAAAAAACAAAGAACATATAAGGATATTAAAACTCAAAAATTAAAAGAATAAATAATATTGCATTATTTTGGACTATCCAAAAACACTTTCAAAAATTAAAAAATATTTTATAGCAGATGTTTCTTTTTTCCCTTTGCGGGAGACAAAAAAGGAAAAAAAGCGCTGGTGAGAAAAGTCAAATATGAATGAAAAGACATGAACCATTTTTTTAAAAAGACAAATGCGCAATGAATCAATTGCGCAAAAATATTCTCCATTGAAAGTTGCATTGAAGGAGAATGATTTGGCTTCAAAAAAATGCAATGTATTTGCAAAACAAAAAGAAAAAAGATCTAAAAAATCTGTTGATAAGAAAAGTGTAATATTTATTCTTTTTTAAGCAGGAGCTCGATGTTTTCCTTTTTTTTAATGCTGTTTGCCAGGGTTTCGCTCTTTTTTTTCTTTCTGTGACTTATACTTTTTTTTTGTCATCTTTTTGAATATTTTGTTGAAACAAGCAATTACTTTTTTTTAAAAAAGCAATTTATAATATATTTTTTCTTATAAATTTTACAGTGTAAATGAAGAAGCATGAAAGAAATCATGGCTGCAATAATAAGATAAGAAAATTTTTCTCGTTTCATCGTTGAAAATGGTTTTCTTGAAAATTCTTTTAATAATTAATTTTTGAATCGAAAAAAAATGTAAAATGTTCAAACATCTTTTTTTTTTTATTTGTAAAAAAAAAGAAAAAACACATATGTGAAAATAATTCAAAAACTAAAAAATAAATGTTGAAAAAACGAAGAAATAATATTTGGAAAAACGCCGCCTTTTTTCTCGCCAAAAAACGCTGACATAAAAAACGAAAGGAACATTTTTGCAGCTTTTTTCACTGTCCGTTTTTCACTTGAAAGTTTTCTATTGTTTTTTTAAAAAAGTCGTTCTATTTTTTGTTTTACACTCGACAAATTTTTGTACCGAATGAAATTTGAATTTTTTATATTTTAAATTACAACAAAAATTTTACGACGCAATAATAAAATGAGATTATTACGAAAATTTTATGTTTGGTTTAAGAATTATGCAGTTCCAAACGAATTAACATCAAAAATTCAATTCATTAATTATAAAAATCGCTCTTGTTTAAAAATATCAAAATTTTCTTATTTGTATAAAAAAAAAAATAAATTTCATTAAAAATGTCGACGTATTTTTTTCATTTACATTTTATTCAAAATAAACAAAAATCCTTTTCGTTTCTTTTGCTGCTTCTTTTTTTTGTTTTTTCGATCATTAATCATTCAAAGTCTTTAAAAGTATTTCGTAAATGCTTTTGTTCGTTTTCCTTCATTTATGTTTTTGTCTCTTATAAAAACGAATCGTGTCAGTGAAAAAAGAAATTTTTAATTGCAAATACTTTTTGAAAATATTTTATTGTTTTTTCAAATAAAATAATTTAAAAAGCACAAATGAACAATAAAATAATAATGTTATTGATGTCTTAACAAGATCTAACATCAAAACCTGTATTAAAACATTATTTATTTAAATGAAATTCCTTGAACCACCCTACTGTTGAAAAAAACAAGAAAAGTGTAATTTTCGTTAATTGATAATATAATTTATCATGTACAAAATAAAGCCAAAATCCTTATGTCATTTCCGTTTTTTATTTAATAATTGATATTTTATTTGTAAAAGATAATATTTATAAAATTCTTACTAGATGAATAAAACTACTTTATAAATATTTATAAATAATGAATTTTTATAAGTTCTTTCATAGAAAAGTTTGTCAAAAGAAATAATGTTTCTCAACCTTTTTCCTTTTAATGAAAATTAATTCAGTTTTAAAATATGTATAAAAAATTCAAAGATCGTATTTTTTTACGAAAAGAAAATGGAGCAAATTTGTTCATTTTTGCAAATGTTCCATAATGAGAAAAAAAAAGTTGTGTAACATAAAAAAAGAAAGAAAAAAACCTGGTGCCAGTTGGTGGAGCTGTCTCTGTCGTTTTCCCTATTTCATTCAATGACAAACCCCTTTTAGTCTCTCCTTTTTTTGTTCCAATAAAAGCGGAGAATTTTTTTGTTTTTCAAAGACAAATTTTTTTTGAATATTTTGTTATATTTTTATTTCTGTTAAAGTTTTTTAGACAATGTAGATAAACTGAAGAAGCTACCTTTTAAAAAAAGAATACTAAAACCATTGAATCAGTTGCTCATTATTGATACAAAAAAATTCAGAGACCCTTTTTTACATTTAATTTTAATAAAATTATTATTTAACCGAATTGAAAAACCTTCAATGCTGTTAAAAGGGTTTAATAATTGTAAAAGAAAAATTGACTAATTTTTTGCGTTGACAGATATCTGAATAAGTCAATGTTTAACAATGAAAAAACAAACAAAATGGGACGGCAAAACCCCTTAAAGTACGTTAAAAAAAATGAAAGAAAGCGTCGCATCCTTTTATTTCGAAATTCGTAATCGAAAAAAACTATTGCCGCACTTTTTTCTTTCACATTTTCTTTGATTTCTATTTCCATTTGTAAAATAAAGAGGGAATTATTTTCAGTTAGTTTTGAATTTTTTATTTAATATAAAACGTTGAAATATCTATTTATTTTTTGCAATGACATTAGTTTTCTTTAAAAATGTAAGTTTTACACAATACTAAAGTGCACCAACGTCAAGTAGACGAAAAATCATTATTAATAAAAGTAGCGCATATGAAATAATCAACAATAAAGTTAATCTCAAAGTCAATAATGAGTTGAAAAAAAGACATTTTTGAATCATAAATTAAAAAAATTGTTTTTTTTCGATCGCTCGTTTATGATTACAAAATTTTAAATAATTTAAAATAATTTTAAGCAAATGAAAAAATTATTTTAAAAACAAAGTAAATATGTTGAAAATTCATTAATTAAAAAAAATATAAAATAAAAATTTCATTTTTCATTTTTATTACTGAATACTGTCAATATTTTACAATAAGTAAATAAGTTTATGCATTCAATAAAATACTTTTCTATTGACTTATGAGGGCATTTTTGTTTCAAAATCTAAGAGCTTTGATAAAACAAATGGATAAACATAATTTTTGTTTGTGTAAAAAAAGAAATCGAATATTACAACATTTTTTGGCAATTGATTTTTTTTCGTTTATAAAAAAACAAGATATTCGAAGCCGTTTTTTTTCTCTTTGACATTCGTGTTAGCATTAATTTTATGTCAATTTTTTGAATGTTTGAGTATATTTTTTTCGAAAATATAGTTGGAAAAATAAAATAATAATATTTTATTTTAAGCGTTACAAAAAATGAAAAGTTTTATACGGAATTATTACAAAACATTTCCAACATTTTTAATATAAAAAGGAATCTTATATTAAACTTTATAACTTTTTTATTTATTTTCTTAATTATCAAAACATATAAATTGTGGAAATATTGGTTAAGAAGTTTAATTCTATCGAAAGTCAATTGTTAAAAATTTGTGATACATTGTTATCTTCTTTGATTATTTTTCATTTGCTATGACTATCTTGAAATTGTCTTTTCATAAACCGAAATTTGCACTTTTTCTTGAAAGCATGCTTAAGGGAATATCATTTTTTAAAAAGAATGTTTTAAATATAGTTTTAACTTTAAAAAAAAAGTGCACAAAATCGTCGATGAAAAACATCATTTTGCCGAAAGCGAATGCATCTTAAAATGAGAGAACATCTCAAAACACCAATGGGAAAAAAAGAATTACCAAATATATGTTTTTTTTTTCTTTCTGTTTTTCTTACATTTTTTATAACAAAAAAAAATATTTTGAATTTTTTTAAATTTTTTCTAATTTTTAAAAAACGCGCACTGCTTTTAATTAAATGCCTTTTGTTTTAAAATGAAAACATCAAATAATGAAATACTTGAATTTCAAAGTACATTATTTATTAAAAATTTTGAAATATCTTTCGCTGAAAAAAAGAATAAATAAATTTTTACTACAAAATTCACAATGAAAAAAGAGAAAATTGTTTACTTATATATTTTTCGTTAATATTTGTAAATCGACACATGTCTCGAATCAAAACTCTTTGTAAAAATCCCTAATTCTGCAAATCCGATGTAGCATAATTAATCTTTAGTAATATTTTCCTGTCAATTTATTGCAACAAATAAAATATAAAAAAAATATCAGAATAGTTTTTTTACTTTTTTATGTTGATTATCTAAATTCAGATCGTGGAAAAATTAAGAGTTTTTCTTTAAATAATTTTGTTCGTTTGGCAACAGACTAATTCGAAGATATTTTCGGCTTTTTCTTCATTTCAATGTCTTTTCAGAAAGAAAAATAAGCAGTGCTAAAAAACTGAAAACATCAACGAACAAAAAATTTCGAAATACATTATGCAAAATGTGTCTGTCAAAAAATTGTTTTTTTTCTTTCACAAATTTTTTAAAGAAAAACATTACTTTGTGATTTGAATTTTTTAAACAATTGTTTTTGCAAAACGTATATTAATTATAAAAAAAGCACAAATATTTTTAATTAAATGCATTTTTAGTTTTTACAAATTCATCAAACAACCAGTTAAAACTAAAATTCATTATTTATTAATTACACATAAAGAAAATGCAAACTTTTAACAAAAATTATATATAAAAAATTACAAACACTACTACAATTTTAAAGGACGTTAAAGGTTTTTTTTTTATCAAATTTCAGATATAATTCATTATCCATATCTATTTATGCCCGTAAAAGTTGTAAAAACAAGCTAAAACATAGCTGAAAGAAAATTGGTCTCATTTCTTTATTGCTTTTTTCTAAATGCCGTGATTACGTATTGAATATTTTTGGAATATTTTTTCATGTGAACTTTTTGAAATATTTAAAAAAAATGCAGTTTGAAATTAATAATACAACTATCAAATCTGTAAATTCATATTAATGAAAATCGGACATTAAAAATTATAATGTTAATAAAATGATAACACAAAAATTGAAAATGAAGAAGTATGTTTGTATAGTAATTGTTTCAAAGTAGCATTTTGTTTTGTAAAAGGGATTATCAAAATTCAATGAATTTTGGTACATATATATAGGTTTTTCTTCTTCTCCTTTGCTGAAAGCATATATGCTTTCAGCAAAGGAGAAGAAGAAAAACCTATATATATGTACCAAAATTCATTGAATTTTGATAATCCCTTTTACAAAACAAAATGCTACTTTGAAACAATTACTATACAAACATACTTCTTCATTTTCAATTTTTGTGTTATCATTTTATTAACATTATAATTTTTAATGTCCGATTTTCATTAATATGAATTTACAGATTTGATAGTTGTATTATTAATTTCAAACTGCATTTTTTTTAAATATTTCAAAAAGTTCACATGAAAAAATATTCCAAAAATATTCAATACGTAATCACGGCATTTAGAAAAAAGCAATAAAGAAATGAGACCAATTTTCTTTCAGCTATGTTTTAGCTTGTTTTTACAACTTTTACGGGCATAAATAGATATGGATAATGAATTATATCTGAAATTTGATAAAAAAAAAACCTTTAACGTCCTTTAAAATTGTAGTAGTGTTTGTAATTTTTTATATATAATTTTTGTTAAAAGTTTGCATTTTCTTTATGTGTAATTAATAAATAATGAATTTTAGTTTTAACTGGTTGTTTGATGAATTTGTAAAAACTAAAAATGCATTTAATTAAAAATATTTGTGCTTTTTTTATAATTAATATACGTTTTGCAAAAACAATTGTTTAAAAAATTCAAATCACAAAGTAATGTTTTTCTTTAAAAAATTTGTGAAAGAAAAAAAACAATTTTTTGACAGACACATTTTGCATAATGTATTTCGAAATTTTTTGTTCGTTGATGTTTTCAGTTTTTTAGCACTGCTTATTTTTCTTTCTGAAAAGACATTGAAATGAAGAAAAAGCCGAAAATATCTTCGAATTAGTCTGTTGCCAAACGAACAAAATTATTTAAAGAAAAACTCTTAATTTTTCCACGATCTGAATTTAGATAATCAACATAAAAAAGTAAAAAAACTATTCTGATATTTTTTTTATATTTTATTTGTTGCAATAAATTGACAGGAAAATATTACTAAAGATTAATTATGCTACATCGGATTTGCAGAATTAGGGATTTTTACAAAGAGTTTTGATTCGAGACATGTGTCGATTTACAAATATTAACGAAAAATATATAAGTAAACAATTTTCTCTTTTTTCATTGTGAATTTTGTAGTAAAAATTTATTTATTCTTTTTTTCAGCGAAAGATATTTCAAAATTTTTAATAAATAATGTACTTTGAAATTCAAGTATTTCATTATTTGATGTTTTCATTTTAAAACAAAAGGCATTTAATTAAAAGCAGTGCGCGTTTTTTAAAAATTAGAAAAAATTTAAAAAAATTCAAAATATTTTTTTTTGTTATAAAAAATGTAAGAAAAACAGAAAGAAAAAAAAAACATATATTTGGTAATTCTTTTTTTCCCATTGGTGTTTTGAGATGTTCTCTCATTTTAAGATGCATTCGCTTTCGGCAAAATGATGTTTTTCATCGACGATTTTGTGCACTTTTTTTTTAAAGTTAAAACTATATTTAAAACATTCTTTTTAAAAAATGATATTCCCTTAAGCATGCTTTCAAGAAAAAGTGCAAATTTCGGTTTATGAAAAGACAATTTCAAGATAGTCATAGCAAATGAAAAATAATCAAAGAAGATAACAATGTATCACAAATTTTTAACAATTGACTTTCGATAGAATTAAACTTCTTAACCAATATTTCCACAATTTATATGTTTTGATAATTAAGAAAATAAATAAAAAAGTTATAAAGTTTAATATAAGATTCCTTTTTATATTAAAAATGTTGGAAATGTTTTGTAATAATTCCGTATAAAACTTTTCATTTTTTGTAACGCTTAAAATAAAATATTATTATTTTATTTTTCCAACTATATTTTCGAAAAAAATATACTCAAACATTCAAAAAATTGACATAAAATTAATGCTAACACGAATGTCAAAGAGAAAAAAAACGGCTTCGAATATCTTGTTTTTTTATAAACGAAAAAAAATCAATTGCCAAAAAATGTTGTAATATTCGATTTCTTTTTTTACACAAACAAAAATTATGTTTATCCATTTGTTTTATCAAAGCTCTTAGATTTTGAAACAAAAATGCCCTCATAAGTCAATAGAAAAGTATTTTATTGAATGCATAAACTTATTTACTTATTGTAAAATATTGACAGTATTCAGTAATAAAAATGAAAAATGAAATTTTTATTTTATATTTTTTTTAATTAATGAATTTTCAACATATTTACTTTGTTTTTAAAATAATTTTTTCATTTGCTTAAAATTATTTTAAATTATTTAAAATTTTGTAATCATAAACGAGCGATCGAAAAAAAACAATTTTTTTAATTTATGATTCAAAAATGTCTTTTTTTCAACTCATTATTGACTTTGAGATTAACTTTATTGTTGATTATTTCATATGCGCTACTTTTATTAATAATGATTTTTCGTCTACTTGACGTTGGTGCACTTTAGTATTGTGTAAAACTTACATTTTTAAAGAAAACTAATGTCATTGCAAAAAATAAATAGATATTTCAACGTTTTATATTAAATAAAAAATTCAAAACTAACTGAAAATAATTCCCTCTTTATTTTACAAATGGAAATAGAAATCAAAGAAAATGTGAAAGAAAAAAGTGCGGCAATAGTTTTTTTCGATTACGAATTTCGAAATAAAAGGATGCGACGCTTTCTTTCATTTTTTTTAACGTACTTTAAGGGGTTTTGCCGTCCCATTTTGTTTGTTTTTTCATTGTTAAACATTGACTTATTCAGATATCTGTCAACGCAAAAAATTAGTCAATTTTTCTTTTACAATTATTAAACCCTTTTAACAGCATTGAAGGTTTTTCAATTCGGTTAAATAATAATTTTATTAAAATTAAATGTAAAAAAGGGTCTCTGAATTTTTTTGTATCAATAATGAGCAACTGATTCAATGGTTTTAGTATTCTTTTTTTAAAAGGTAGCTTCTTCAGTTTATCTACATTGTCTAAAAAACTTTAACAGAAATAAAAATATAACAAAATATTCAAAAAAAATTTGTCTTTGAAAAACAAAAAAATTCTCCGCTTTTATTGGAACAAAAAAAGGAGAGACTAAAAGGGGTTTGTCATTGAATGAAATAGGGAAAACGACAGAGACAGCTCCACCAACTGGCACCAGGTTTTTTTCTTTCTTTTTTTATGTTACACAACTTTTTTTTTCTCATTATGGAACATTTGCAAAAATGAACAAATTTGCTCCATTTTCTTTTCGTAAAAAAATACGATCTTTGAATTTTTTATACATATTTTAAAACTGAATTAATTTTCATTAAAAGGAAAAAGGTTGAGAAACATTATTTCTTTTGACAAACTTTTCTATGAAAGAACTTATAAAAATTCATTATTTATAAATATTTATAAAGTAGTTTTATTCATCTAGTAAGAATTTTATAAATATTATCTTTTACAAATAAAATATCAATTATTAAATAAAAAACGGAAATGACATAAGGATTTTGGCTTTATTTTGTACATGATAAATTATATTATCAATTAACGAAAATTACACTTTTCTTGTTTTTTTCAACAGTAGGGTGGTTCAAGGAATTTCATTTAAATAAATAATGTTTTAATACAGGTTTTGATGTTAGATCTTGTTAAGACATCAATAACATTATTATTTTATTGTTCATTTGTGCTTTTTAAATTATTTTATTTGAAAAAACAATAAAATATTTTCAAAAAGTATTTGCAATTAAAAATTTCTTTTTTCACTGACACGATTCGTTTTTATAAGAGACAAAAACATAAATGAAGGAAAACGAACAAAAGCATTTACGAAATACTTTTAAAGACTTTGAATGATTAATGATCGAAAAAACAAAAAAAAGAAGCAGCAAAAGAAACGAAAAGGATTTTTGTTTATTTTGAATAAAATGTAAATGAAAAAAATACGTCGACATTTTTAATGAAATTTATTTTTTTTTTTATACAAATAAGAAAATTTTGATATTTTTAAACAAGAGCGATTTTTATAATTAATGAATTGAATTTTTGATGTTAATTCGTTTGGAACTGCATAATTCTTAAACCAAACATAAAATTTTCGTAATAATCTCATTTTATTATTGCGTCGTAAAATTTTTGTTGTAATTTAAAATATAAAAAATTCAAATTTCATTCGGTACAAAAATTTGTCGAGTGTAAAACAAAAAATAGAACGACTTTTTTAAAAAAACAATAGAAAACTTTCAAGTGAAAAACGGACAGTGAAAAAAGCTGCAAAAATGTTCCTTTCGTTTTTTATGTCAGCGTTTTTTGGCGAGAAAAAAGGCGGCGTTTTTCCAAATATTATTTCTTCGTTTTTTCAACATTTATTTTTTAGTTTTTGAATTATTTTCACATATGTGTTTTTTCTTTTTTTTTACAAATAAAAAAAAAAAGATGTTTGAACATTTTACATTTTTTTTCGATTCAAAAATTAATTATTAAAAGAATTTTCAAGAAAACCATTTTCAACGATGAAACGAGAAAAATTTTCTTATCTTATTATTGCAGCCATGATTTCTTTCATGCTTCTTCATTTACACTGTAAAATTTATAAGAAAAAATATATTATAAATTGCTTTTTTAAAAAAAAGTAATTGCTTGTTTCAACAAAATATTCAAAAAGATGACAAAAAAAAAGTATAAGTCACAGAAAGAAAAAAAAGAGCGAAACCCTGGCAAACAGCATTAAAAAAAAGGAAAACATCGAGCTCCTGCTTAAAAAAGAATAAATATTACACTTTTCTTATCAACAGATTTTTTAGATCTTTTTTCTTTTTGTTTTGCAAATACATTGCATTTTTTTGAAGCCAAATCATTCTCCTTCAATGCAACTTTCAATGGAGAATATTTTTGCGCAATTGATTCATTGCGCATTTGTCTTTTTAAAAAAATGGTTCATGTCTTTTCATTCATATTTGACTTTTCTCACCAGCGCTTTTTTTCCTTTTTTGTCTCCCGCAAAGGGAAAAAAGAAACATCTGCTATAAAATATTTTTTAATTTTTGAAAGTGTTTTTGGATAGTCCAAAATAATGCAATATTATTTATTCTTTTAATTTTTGAGTTTTAATATCCTTATATGTTCTTTGTTTTTTGAATATTTTGTTTTTTTATTGCATAAAAATAATAACAAACTATAGGTTTTTAAAAAAAATACTCAGTAGAACATTTTTATCACAAAACGGATGAGTTATCAAAAGTTTACTGATTTATTATTCATTTAAAATTTAAAATTTTATTTCAATCATTACGGTTTTAAAAAAATCTGGTTATTTCTTTTTAAGATTAAAAAACACCAACATTTGATTCTGTAGTAATTTGTGCCAATAAAAAAAATCAAAAATTTTGTCTCATTTTTTCTGCAACAAATTTTTTGTCTGCTAAAAAAATTTTTCTTTCAACAATGAAATTTTCTAAGGTGACGAAGAAAAAGAAAACGGTTTCATTTTTAAAATAAATTGTCAACAGCGTTAAACTAGGCGTATATTTAGAAAAAAAAACTTATTTTTTGGGTTATAAAATTGTCTAATATGAGTGTAGTCGCATTTTATGAATCTAAAAATCGTATTAAGATATCCTGAACAAAAAAAGCATGCATAAAAATTTATTTGAAAAAGAATCTCACGTAAAAGAAAATTAACTCTATTCATAAATAATGATTATATTATTTATGAACATAGTAAATCTTTAAGTTCTGAAATACCGAAATCGGCGTCCAACATAGTTTTAAAAGATTTTATAAAATTAAAGTAACATTTCATCCACCGATATTTGAATCATCAACTTTCAAAATTATTTGTATATGATTGTTTATAATTTTAAATATGCATATATTTAATGTTAAAGCAAAAAATGCAAGATCAAACAAAAATTACTTTTTCCCTAGTTTTCACAAAAAACATATTTTATGTTTTAATTAACGGTTTTTTAAAAAAAACAATTGAATAAAATATTCAAAAAAGTAATGCCAAATGTCGTTTATAATAAATTTCCAATATTTTACAAACTGTTTTCCGTTTGCGATTAAATATTACAACAAAACATTTTGTAAAAAAAAGAAAGAAAATCGACAGACGACGTAAAACATTCATTTTTTTTAAGCAAAGATTGAAAGGAATAACAAAAAATTGTGACGAAAAAGCTTACTTTGTCAAAATAAAAGGAAAAAAAAACGTATGGCTTGAAAATTGGTACTGTTGAAAGAGCTTAAAACGTTTTCATTCAAAATGGAATTACAAAAAAATTCTTTAAATATTTTGGTACTTTTTTAATTTTATTACATTTATCTTTTTTTCTTTTTGCGACTTTTAATTTTTTTGTCATCTTTTTGATTTGCTTCAAAAAAATGCAATGTTTTTAGCAATCTAAAGAAAATGGAGAATAGTGTAATACTGGGAGATTCATGAAATTTTCCCATTTTTTCGACACCTCAAAAAATTTCCTTTGTTTTTCCATTGTTTAGAAAAAAGGAATAAAAAAAACGAAAAAATTTCTTGAATCACCCTGTATTTTTTTGTTTTCAAACAGGAACTCAATTTCTTCCTTTTCTTGTTCTTGTTTTTTTAGTTTGGTTTTTTTTGCTTCTTCTTTTCGTTTTTACTTTTTGTTTGACTTTTTTGAATATTTTATTAAAAAATACACCTACCCCCTTCAAAAAAAACAACTTATAAGTTATTTCGGTATTGTTTTATATGAAAACTTCGCAAAAATTTATGAAAAAATGAACATTTTTTAATATAATGTTGTTTTAGGAGGTATACTTCTTACAGAAATAGATTGGTTCAAATCATAAAAAGCCAAGAATTAATACCGTTTAATTTAAAAAAAAATTACCCATAACATTGATGTGCGGAAATACTTCGGGGAACACTTTTCTGCAGAATTTTTCTCAATATTGAAAAAAATAATTGTTTTTTTTTTTAAATAATACATTTCTGATATACTTTTTATCACAGTTTATATCTGTCCAAACAGAATTTAAATATATGCTTTTATTAAAAAAAATAGAGCTTACTTCCGCTTCCATTTTTTAAACGGAATTCTGTTTAGCACTTACGCAAAAACGGGAGCGAAAATGAGCTCTAATTTTTTAACAAAGTTTTATATTAAAATTCTGTTTGGACAGATATGATAAAAAATAGATCAGAATTGTATTATTTAAAAAAAACAATCATTTTTTCTATGTTGAGAAATTTTTTTTTTATTTTAGGCATTTCTTTTCTTTCGCTACCGAATTAAAATAAACGAATAAAGTTAATTTTGTTTTCTGTTGTCGTTCACATTTTTTATTGGAATATTCACAAATTATGTAATAAAAATACGTTTTATAGATTATTTTTGAAAGTCGTAAATTGCAAATTATCTTTATTCAATTTTTCATTTTTATTCAAGCTTTTTAAATAATTCTTCTAAGGAAATAAATGAGTCACTATGTTTTTTAAAGAAAGAAAAAAGATTTTGCTTTTTGTGTTATAAAAACATGGAATTCCATTTTATGCAATTCTATGAAAAAGAATGTTTTTTCATTATTTTTTACCAGGAAATAAATCTGTTGTAAAATAAATAATTTATTATGTTTTTTACATTTTATTGAAGTGTTTATTTTGTTATGTTTCAAAATCTCTTTTTTCTATATTTCAAAAACCATTTTCATAAAAACGCTGGAAATTTTTGACTTGTCTTACAGAAAAAATTGATTACATTTTTTCAAGTTCTGTTACAATATGTAGAAGCCCTTCAAATTTTTCTTAGCACGAAAAATAGGTGGAACTTTTGCATTTTTCCAAGTCAAAAAATTAAAATCTTCCGGCTATTTTTCGTGCTAAGAGAAATTTGATCTCACCATGTAGAAGCATATTGTGAAAACGGCAAAAGACTCCAATATTTATCATCATGAAATAAAAAACTGATTTATGTCATAAATACTTGAAATGTAAAAACAATAATTTTTAAGACTACAGAGGTACATGTGTTTTTTTAGTGAACAGGTGTGATTTTTCTTTAATAAATTTTAATGTAATGGTTTTTAAGCATTATTTTTTTAATTTAATTTATAACCTTTTTCAGCGAATGATGAATTTTTCTGTTAAAACACCTGTAATTTCTTTAAAGTCTTTTTTTTTCTAAGTACCACAAACAAGATTTAAAGCAGCTTGTTATTTATATTTCCCTCAGGCATCTTGCTGTATATTGAAAGAAAGGTAATTTAAGCTTTTCTTTGAGCAATAAATTTCGCTTCTTTTTTTAAAATTTATACTTAAAATTTAAAATTATAGCTTACTTGAATTTGACTGACGCAGTTTTTTGAGCTAGTCTTAAAAAATGAACTTTTTTCAATACTAATAATTTTTCGTTTCACGGGGAGTTCAAATTTTTCTTAGCACGAAAAATAATCGAAAATTTTAATTTTTTGACTTGAAAAAATGCAAAAGTTCACCTATTTTTCGTGCTAAGAAAACTTTGAACTGACCGCGTTTTTTATTTTGCAAAACATTTTTTTTCAGTATGTCTTTAATCACTACTACAACATCAGCAGCAACAGCAACAATGGCTGTTAATGGAACATCCGAAAGTTTTATTTATTTAACACAAATAAAATTTTGGTTTAATATTATTTTAAGTCCGATTGGAATGATTTTAAATTCTATTCTATTTTATTTAATTAAAAATGCATCATCATTAAATTTGAAAGAATACAAAAAAGTTTTATACCTTGGATGTGTAACAGATTTCTTTTTTGCATTTTGGGATATCTTTGTACAACCTGTAAGTTTAAGGGGAACAAGACTATAAAGTATTGTTTGATTGGACTTAATAATTAAGAACTATCCCTTTTTTAGTGAAATTTTATAAAAAGACCAAAAAAACCTTAGATTTGATAAATACATGATATCCAAATTTAGCAATAAAAAAAGCTCATAACTGAGATTTTTAAAAGGATTTCATAAATTTTCCCTAATGCACTAATCTGAAAATTAGGCATTCATTAAATTCCCGTTTTTTCGGAAATGGCCTTTGGTCTAAACATGTGAGAGCAGTTGGTAGCGCGTCAGGCTCTCATACGACGCTTGCGTGCATGCGCAGGTTCGAACCCACCCGGGGGTCGAAAAAAATATTTCATTGAAGCACAGTAGTAATTTTAACAACCGTCCTGCGTTGAGTTTTAGCACCAAAAATACGGACTCTAATTGTGTAAATTGATGGACAAAATATTGGGATTTTCCTTTTTATTTTCGAAACACGACTCTTTCATAAAAAACAGCAAAATTATAGCTGTTAAAATTTTTCAAACTTTTTATGTAAAGTAATTAAAAATTTTTTTAAATCATTGTGAGACTGTCATTTTATTATTTATTTTTAATGTTGTTATTGCAAATCATCAAAAAATATATAAACGACACATTAAATAAGATGCTTTTAGTTTTTACAATTATAATTTTTAAAGATTAGTTTTAATTTTGTGAAACGAAAAACATTTAAATATTCAAAAAATATTTTGTTTAAATTATGTGACCATTGAAGAAAATCACAGAGAAAAAATTTTATGTCAAAATAAAACCCGGATCGCTTCATTTTTTAAAAGAAAGAAGAATAAACAACGACAAAAATTGTGTAATAAATGCATCGCTTTTTAGACACAACAGACGCTTTCTTCTTTTTTTATGACTTTTTGCAATCTTTCGTTTTTACAATTTTTCTCATTGTCATTTTGTTCGTTTTATATTTGCTTCTTTGAAAGCCATATTTTTTATTTTGAATATTTAAATGAAAAAAACACTGAATTTTTCACAGCCATTAATTATTGCGTAAAATATTAGCTATACTTTTACATAAAAGATCAAAAGTTACTGCTTCTCAACAGTATTAAAAAAATTATAAATTATTTTTTTGGCATTTTGAAAAAAGTAAAGAAATTATTTTTCACGTTATTTATTCAACTTTGGATTCGCTTTTTTATAAAAAACAGAACAAACAAAAAAAAATTTCCTTTATAAAATAAGAATTTAAAACTACAAAAATTTTATTTTAATCTAAATTTGCAATGAAAAAAAATCATCTTTATTTTTCAATTTCCATCACAGACGTGAAGCGTAGTTTTCTCTTATAACGCTGTGTTTTTCCACTTCGAGGACCCCTGTCCATTTTGAACTTGCACCCCATTTAGATTGATTTTTAAAGGTTTATGATGTGTATTTTTA